>PVKP010010791.1:0-63591 GCA_004027715.1 Plecturocebus donacophilus | reverse complement strand
AGCAGACAGCGCGGTTCCCGGCGCTCCCGGCTGCAGCAGCTTCCTCTGCCCGCAGCGCCACCACTGTGCGTCCAGAGGGGGAGTGGAGGAGGCTGGAGGCACTCGAGGGGCAACAATTCCGCGAGGAAGGAGGGAAAGTGGTGCGAACATAGGTCCACCCCCTGACGGCCTCTGCCCTCCTTTTTCTCCCGGGGTTGCAGAGGTCATGGGTAGCTTAGGCTCCAGGAGAGAGGCAGGGAGCCGCCGGAGGGCAGCGCGCACGCGTGGGGGCGAGGGAAACGAAGGAAAGGCAAGCAGGCGGACTCGGCGGGCGGGCTTACCCTTAGAAGCATCTTTCTCCTCTTTGGGCTTGGTCACCTTTCCACTCATAGATCCCAGCTTGCTTGACCAGGTTCGCTCAGAAGACGGACGTCCTCGCAGAGCGGGCCGGACTTGGGAGAGTGCTTAAGGCGGCAAGTCTCGACCAGGAGCTCCCCTCGGTGTGGTTCGGGGCGGAATCCGCTTTCCCCCACCGCCGCCGCCGCTGCCACTGCCTAAGAGAGAGAGGGGAGGAAAGGAGAGGGGTGAAGGAGGAGCCGCGGTCGCAGCAGCCGCGAGCCTGAGCGGCCGGCCGCGGGAGGAGCCGCTCCCCGCGCTCAAGAAGTGAAGAGACAAAGCGGCGCGGCACTTCCTCCGCGCCCCGCGCCCTCAGCTCCTGCCCGCCTGCGAGGAGCCACGCTTACAACCCCCAGGGCGGCAGAGAGGCGCGGCCGGGACTCCCCGGCTTCGTTGCCGGCCTCCCTGGGTTCCGCGCGGGCCGCTCGCCGGGAGTTGCCTGGGTGGGGTGCCCGCACACTGGCGGGCTGCTTTCCCCCGCCTCTCCCAATCCGCTGCGGGCCGCCAACTCGATGAAAATAAAACCCCGAGGAAGGCTTTTAAAAAAAATGAAAACAAAGATAAAAATATTCACTTAAAAATAACAAGCCTCCCCGAAAGGGAAATGTTTGAACATGTGATGAGCAACGTGTGAGCCTGTTACACCGCAGAGCCGCGCAGCTTCTCGCCCTCGGGGAATCGGGAGGAGAGGGTCGCCTCGTTTCTTTCTATTTAATCCATTTTCAGGTTCCTATTATTTTGCCAAAAAGAGGGCCGGAGTTGGCCGCCGGCGGAGGAGTGGGAGACGATGGCCCTTACCTGCTTGCTTTCTCTGTCTCCCTACACCCACACCCCCTCGGAGCTCGCCCGCTCCCTCGCTCGCAATCTCCTTCCAAAGAACTCTCCGGTCTCAGAGAGCCACGAATCAACACCGCGGCGCATTCTATATAAACGGCAAGGTGTGGGCACGCGGAGGGTGGGGGCTGGCGAAGGCGGGGCCTCACAAAGCCGCCTGCCCGCTGTAGTAAAAGGAGAGCTCGGCAGGGGCGCGCCGACGTCAGCCGCCGGTTGGCAAAACCCCGGCGAGCCCCGCGTAGTGCTTGCGAGCGTGTCTGCCGGGCGTCCCTGGCCCCTCCCGGGCAGGCAGGGCCCGCAGGTGCCGCTGTAGCGGGCTCACGCTGTTGGCCGAGGAGACAGAAGTCGGGAGCTCCCCCACCCTGGCCCCTGTTACTCCTCTGCTCCTAGCGCCTGCTTCCCCAGGCCCGCGCTGCTCACCACCTACACTTTGGGAACTCCCGTGTTAGCAACTGCTCGCAACGAGCAGAGGAATCTCAGCCGGGAGTCGGTGACTTTTAGCTTCTGGCTAGCTGCTCAAGTTGAGGCAGCCGGGCTTTCAGGGAGGAGAGAAGGGCGCTCTGGGATCTGGGTGTCACTAGGTCACAGAGTGAAACTGTCCTCCGCGGCTGCCACCTCCCACCTCCACACGCAGGCCCCTCCTCCTAGAGCTGGTCGCTCGGGTTGGCAAACTGGAAGCAAAGAGTGCCCACCGCCCAGGATGGCCAATCCCAGGCAAAAGGGTGACGTGGGCCTGGGGGCGAGTGCTGAAGAGGAATAAGTAGTATTGAAACGTTGCTAGAAAATGCTTGTGACAAAACCCAGGGAAGGTCCCTGAAGATTAGAACTAGAAGGAAAACTGCTCAGAAATTGTTCTACAGAGGGCAGATGGGTAAGAAAAGAGAAAAAGAAGAAGAAAGAGAGAGAGAGAGAGAGAGGAAGGAAGGGAGGGAGGGAAGGAAAGAAAGAAAAAGAGAGAGAAAAGAAAGAAAGAAACAGAAAAGAAAGAGAAAGAAAGGAAGAAAGAAAAAGAAAGAAAAAAGAAAAAGAAACTGACTAGGGAAAGAGGGTCAGACAGCAGTCAGGAAATAGCTCCTCGGCGTCCTGGAAAACTTCTGTGATGGCCTTTTTTGTGCATCCGAATCCCTGGTAGCCTCGTGCTCTGTTGAGGGACTGGGGTGGTGACGAGCAGGACTTGGTCCTCAGAACCATCCATTAATCAGACCTTAGGCCTCGGCCTGGCCATGAAGGCGCGGTCGCGACTCCCACACGGAAAATTCGTTTTCCCTCATCCTACTCAGCCCCACCCACTTCTTAATTCGGTTTCGTTAATGGCATTAAACCAGGCGAAGAAATCATATAGATGGATTAGTCTTACTGAATCCCAGGCGGTAACTCAATTACAAGAGCCTGCTGTGGCTTTCAAAACCAGGAGTGTGGGCTGCCCCTGCTCTCAGTCCGGGTCTAAAGGTCGGCAACCCTCTAAATTCAATTTGCAGCCTCCATCCTCAGTCTGAGAGGAACTCCAGTCCCATTTTTCTTGTAAATAATATCTAATAATCTGGAGCTTGATGACACAATGTGATTATCCAACCCAAAGTTAGACCATTAATTAATATCAGTTGTCTGGGAAGGAAAACATTTCTCTTCAAATGATCGAATTCAAAAGGAGTGAAGGTTTAGATGGGTTTAGAGGAAAGGTCGAGGGGAAGGGGAATCCTACCCCAAACCTCAGCATTATGCAGTATACCCATATAATGAATCTATCCATGTACCTCCTGTATTTAAAACAAAAGTTGAAATTTAAAAAATAATTTACACCCAATAACAGTAACCATCAATTTAGCACCTAACTTGTGTCAATCAGCATGCTAAGTGCTTTACATCATCTTATTCCATCTTCACAACAACTCTAAGGACATGTTGGTTCTGTTGTTATTTTCACTTCACAAATTAGGAAAATGAATCTCAGAAAGGTAAAGTAACTTGCCAGGAGGTCACACGGCTGGTACATGGTGGAACATGGATGACAAATATGGGTGGCAGGCTAGGATACCAGGTGAGTTTATCTCTAAAACCAGTGTTCCTCTGTCACACCACATGATTTCTCAACACTCCTATCAGCCTCTTAAAAAGAGGTGGGAGGCACATTTTCCATGGTTCTGTCTGCCAATTCTAAACTTCTAAGTCTTTTTAGACTTCCCTAACTCAGCACATTCAATCAAAAACATACACACACATACTCCTCTGTTGTGTATACATGATTTACTTTGTACACATCCCCCCATTAAGCAACAATATCTTATTTTTGGAAAAGGGTCGGTTTCTGTCTTGGAGGATATTAAGCATGGTATTGATGGGGACACTGGGTGTCTCAGCTTTCCTGCCACATTAAGATTCCAAGGAAAGTTCTCTGCACAGATATGACCCCTCGCTAAGCCCTATCAACAATGACACCTCTAGCAAGGGTAAATTCCAGTTGGAAGATAAGACATCATTCTGTTCCTGAAAGGACACTAATCATTAATATATGACTAAATCTAAGTTAGTTAATACAATCAAGGTGAGTAGAGATGTCTGCTTTGGAAAATTAGTGGAGTCTGTCTGTCCACAAACACGAACAGGTAAAA
Source organism: Plecturocebus donacophilus (assembly GCA_004027715.1). NCBI lineage: Eukaryota > Metazoa > Chordata > Mammalia > Primates > Pitheciidae > Plecturocebus > Plecturocebus donacophilus. Next base: position 59,773 of record PVKP010010791.1, on the reverse strand, counting down.
TACAGTGTTTTTGGTTTTTTTTTCACTGTAAACCACCTTGCAAAAGAAATAATCAGAAGATAAAGGAAATACGTACTTCATGCAAGAACAATATGGTAGTTTGTGTCCATTTACAGACAAATCAATGACATCATAAGGGCATACATGCCAGAGACCAAGGATTATGAATATTCAAGTGCAGGGGCAAACAGTCTTATCTAAACCAAGATTCTGAAGATTCTGGTAAAGAGGTCACAGCCTGTTCTGTGAAAGGAATGGGGGACTTTCTCTCTTCAAAGCCCTATGAAATATTTAATATGAAAAAAATGTTGGAATCAACTCAGAAAAGGCATGCTCCAGTGTCCAGCCCCCAAGCTACTTGGTAATGTAGGATGGTCTGCTGGACTATCTGCCATCTGTGTGAGGATGGTCAGAAGGTCTTTTCCCTTCACCAAAAAGATTCAGTCTTGAAGCATCTCAAGGAAAACCTGGCTTAGCTTGTAGTACTTCCACTTTCCCACCCAGATCCATCTCCTTCATCCCACTGCAGTAGAAGTACCCTCAGTTTTCAGTGTCGAAATTTGCACTTATCTGGTCACTTCACCTCTCTGTGCCTTGTCACTTTAGTAAAATGTGTCCCACCCTGTCTCTGCTGCTTTTATGAGAGATATTCCATAGACCTGGTAGAGCATGGTGGCAGGGGTGTGTGTGCAGAGTTATTCTGTGTAGTAGAGTGACTCAGTCCTGGAAGCAATATTCTAAAACAAAATGTTGCATGGCCATGCCTCTAAAGAGGGCTGGGCTGTTTTCTGGAATAAAGGGCAGAGGCTTTACTACTTTGTACTAAAGTGGAAAAGGTCCTAAGAGTCTCACTGTCTTGACCCTATTATCTCAGTGTCAGTTTCCTGCTAGTCTACAAATGCCTCAAGACACCAGCCTCTGGATTCCAGGTTTGCTAATTTTACAGCAGTTCTGAGCAATGTTTCTGGGCAAGAGGCCACAAGGTTCCCTTGTCTGTGCTGGAGGGTAAAGTTGGAGTGAGCAGGAAGGTAGAGGACACATATACTTAGGTCTTTTTTCTGGCAGTTTTGGACTACCTGGGTGCAGAGACGTTGTCATCAGGCACAACCAAATTAGATATTTTAGTGACAAGACTGCTTTTCACTGGATAAAACATGTTTTCCATTTGTGAAAACATTTCACAGCAGAAAACTGGTTTAAAAGGCGGCAGCCTGGCAAAAGCTACCAGCCAGGGTGCTTGAGATAAAGGAAAACCCAATGGGCCGAGATCTGGGAGTTGGAAGCAACTTTAATTTTTACACTCAAGTCTCAGCAATTTGAATGTTCATATCCAAATGCCAGAGCTCTAAAAGGCATTCATTTTTTATTCAAACCCTTCAGCGTTTATCTATATCATGAATTAAGGTTCCTTTCTATTGGAATCTCCAATTAGTTGGTAGATTTCTATAAGAGCTGGAAACACAATCTCCAAAGATGGCCACTGTGGCAGTTTTAAAACATGGGCCATTGAAAGATGGCCACTATGTTCCTCCCTTCTTGATCCTGACTGGGTTTGAAACTGCTTCAGCCCACAGAGTATGATAGAAGTGTTATATTGTCACTTTTAGGATAGGTGAGAAAAGGCCACGTAGCTTCTGCCTGGCCCTCTTTGGAATGTTTGCTCTGGGAAAAGCCAGGTACCATGTATGAAGTTTGCCCACCCTGAGACTGCCATACTGGAGAGTTCACATCTAGGCTCACCAGTAAACCATGCTAGCTGAGCTTCCAGACAACAGCCAGCATTGCTGGTCAGCGAAGGGAGAGATCTATCTTGGATGTCAAGTCCAATCATACCACAAGACCACTGCATCCCCAGCTGACATGTGACTGCAACTTTATGAGAGATTCCTCAGTGGAGAACTACTCAGTGGAGTCCTCCTCACATTCCTAACCCATAAAATTGTGAGCAAAATTAAATATTTTTAATTTCTAATTTGTTTTTTGCTACTACATTTTAGTGTAATATGCTATGCAGCAATAGTTACTGGAGTCATGACCAACAAGTTCTCTTAATCCTGAATACATGTATATGCCACTCCACCTTGCAGAGCTAATGTCTATTTCCCTCACCCTTGAATCCAGGCTGTCCTTGTGACTTGTAACGTGGCCGAAGTGATCCTATGCCAGTTTCAGTCCTCACCTTTAAGAAACTTGGCAGCTGCACTTCCCTCAAGTGGAAGTCAGACACCCTGAGACTCAAGTTGTGAGGAAGCCCGATCTGGCCATATGAAGAGGCCATGTGAAAGGGAACTGAGTAACCCAGTTGATGGCAAGAACCAAAGCTCCAGACATATCGCACCAGTTCAGCCCTCTCAGTCAGCGGCTAGCCATTCAAGCTGTGAGCCTCCAGATTTCACAGGACACAAAAGAGCCATTTCTGCTGGACCCTATCCACATTCCTAACCCACAGACTTGTGAACAAATTGGTGGCTGTTTTAGGCCACTCAGTTTAGGGGTGCTTTGTTATACAGCAATAGATAAGTGAAATGAAAAGTCCAGAAACATTTTCAGATCAAGTCTTCTCTGTTCCCTACGTTTGTCTGCTATAAACCAGAATGGGTTTTTGGAATGAGAGAAAGTTACAAGACAGAGAGGTGCCAATGACGTATCCAAAAACACCTTAACACTAAGACCTTTCCAATCTACACCAAGCAAATATGTGATTTTCTGCCTCCTGTAAAATTAAACATTTGGACCATTATAATGTGATGTTGGGATGCCTGTCAGGAATGAATATCTTTAAATGTTTTGTCACTCTTCTCCAGTGAAGAAGAAAACAATGAGCAAAGCTTTTTCAAGAATTCAGTCTCATTCCTAACCAATATCACTGGGCAGCACTGAATCCTCACCCAGAATCTCTAGCATTCCACAGCATTTAGAATCACCTGTGTCAAAGAGGAGTGGGTAATCAAAGTTGCCCTTTTCCTCATAGCATGCTCCCGATATTCACTACATCCAAAACTGAGGACCTTGCCATTGTCTCTCTCAGGAAGTAACACACAAAAGACTTTGGTCTGGGTCAGTTTCCAGAAGATTTGCAGGTCTTGTTCTTGCCTTCATTCTAGCAGCTATACTGACAATGGTAAAATAAAACAGTTCAGGAAAGAAAATTTTATTTCCCAAAAATATTCTTGGATATAACAGTCAGTTGTTAGCTTCTCGTATTTGCTTATATCTTGAATTCTCTCAACAAGATTATAAGTTCTTATAAGAAAAGGACTGTGTGAAACTCCTCTAAGATTAACTTGTCCCATGCCCAACTTGTGGTATAATATAGTGCCTGGCACATAAGAGGCATAATAAATATCATTATTATAATGTTATTTGTTTAATTTACTAGGTTTCTTGTATGTACTACATATTTATCCAGAATATGGCACTTTATACTGAAAGCAACCCTCTGAGTTAATGACTATGATTATCTCCATTTTCCAGAAGAGGAAACAAGCTCAGAGAGGTGGAGCAACTTATCCAAGATTATACAGCTATTAAGAGGTGCACCCAGGCAGGACTGAGATGCAAGTAGGCAGTTTTGCTTCCAAACTCCCTAGTCTTTCCACAATATGATACTGAATATTTTGTTAATATTATGAAATAAAAAGTACCTCTAAAACTTCTCTCAAAATAAAGTCAAACATTAGAGAAACAGCAGAGATCTTAGGGCTTACTGGCCTTTGCTTTGTTTTCTGTCAATGCCTGACACCTGACTCTCCCCACGCCCAGCCACCCTCCACCCCTACAGTGTGATAAACATAGAGGAGTGCTTTCCAGATTCTCCTCCCAAGAAATACTTGCCGCTCAGCTGTGGGGAGTACAATCACTGGGCACCTTCCAGCTGACAGCTCCCTCGCAGTTTGTCTCTGCTGTGGAACTGCTTCACCTGAGGTCATTCCCTTCCTAGATCAGCCCACATTCCATGAATGAGCAAAGCCTGGCCATTTTAGATCGACACAGCACTCTGACAAACAATACTCACTCTAAAGCTCCCTGCCAGGTAGGCTAAGGCTTCACTGGTCCTGCTTCACGGTTCAACTTATCCTTCTGCTCAATCCAGCCTCTTCTGACTTCCTTTCAAAGTTGTTGATCCCTAATGAAAATGTCTTCCACCACAAACTCCATCTGCCTTTGGAGATTCCCATCTGTGACACCTTCTCTCTCTGTTTCCCTCCAACCCTGTCTTATTGCCCACGATTTTGGTAAAGAAAGATTCTGGTACTCTTCCTCTTCCTCTGATAGTTTAAATGATCTTCACTGTGTTGCCAGTGCTTTTTGCTTCTGATCCTGTTTTCTTGACTAGCTTCTTGGAGCCTTCTTTGGAAGCACCAGGGGTTAGGACATGTAAAGAGCCCTTATATCTAGCTGGTACTGTATACAACTGTTACATTTTAGAGAAAGAGAAGTGACTTACAGATGGTCAAGCAATAACAAGCTGGGTTTCTAATGATGAGACATTTAGACCTATACTTCCCTTCACTTCAAACTGTAACCTACTTGGTATGATTTTACATGGTGAAGAATGGATATGTCTGGCACATGGTGTGACTTTACCTATTACACTGTTGTCATAACCATACCTGCTATACTGTGGTTAATTGTGGTCTTCTCTAAGGGACCTCCCTACTCATGTACTCTTCTCAGTATCCCACTTGTGGGATTCTTTATTCTTCCCCATTCTACTTCTCCCAGTGCAGTCTCTTGTGCTATTTCCCTTTCCATGTTCTCATCTCCTCTCCCAGTATGAGAACCTTGCATGATTGTTTCTTATTACATCTTTTTCTATATTTATTCCACTCTATTCTATATGGCCTTTTCCCTCCCTACATTGCCCAGCCTGCAAGGTAAGGATTCACTATTGTCTGCTTTGGGGAGGCAACTTAGATCAACAATAGGAGGTTTGCCTTACTGTTGCTAGGACAGCAAAAGAGACTCTGCTTGGAGGGTCCCCACTTAGTATAAAAGAAGCAACGCATCATTTTGCTTTGATTTAGGCATGTACCAGAAACACTGTCAATGCAGCAAGACTAATGACCCAAAATAAGGGAGGTAATTAATATATGGTGCTTTACATAAACTGTCATTTCATCCTTGTAAATTTTCTCAGTGTTACATAGTGTCACCCTTGATTTATAAGTAATGAAAAGAGCTGTGAAAGGGTATTTTACCAGCTTAGTTTCCTATATCTATGGAATAGCACTAGCAGTATTTGAACCCAGGTCTTTCTGTTGCAGAATCCAATACTTTTGGCGTATCAGATGCTGACATTATCAAGAAGGCTGTGGTTGGCATGGGCCAGAGGATTCTGAAAGAATCCATGGATAGTGAATGATGATCTGTCTTTTTTTTGGTAGTGAAGAGGACATTTCTGAGAACCATATCAAAGCACACTAACCAAGAAAGCTACGGAACTGTGACTAAGGACAGAGGAGTCCTCTCCAGAGGCTTCCTTAGCCACAGTCATAATCCTCCACTGCCAGTCTTTGTTATTTCTTCTGGACTGTCTGATGTCAACTCAGTGACCACTTCTGGTTAAGGCTGAGAAGTAGGTTTGCAGAAACTTCTTCCATGTATGGTTCCAGGTTAGAGTTTGCCACTGAGAGAAATTCACTCAAGACTTGGAATGTGGGAGTGAAGCAGAAGTCATTGTTCTCAGGAGGCTGTGACAGTCAGGTATGTGGCTTCACAGATCCTCTATGAGCTCCCATTTCCTATTAGCCTTATGCAGCTAGACCTGGTGACTTCTCAGAATTCCTGTGAGCTTTGGTTTCCTTAACTCCTCCAGTGTTTCAAGTTAAAGTCATTAGAGATATTTATCTGATCCTCCAGCATGAACCTCCTGGACTTTCACTCTCCTAGCTCCTCCTACTTTTTGTGAATCTAGTTTCTAAAATATATTAAATTCTTTATCATTGTAATATTTTAGTGGCTCTATTTTCATGACTGTATGCAAACTGATTCAGGTACCTACTCTGAATTTCACCACTAGTTTTGTGTTATTATAAAATGACTCCCTAGGAATTAATGTATCTAAAGTCCATACAAAGGCCTTTTTTCTTCTTCTTTAGAAACCACAGAGGACTCTGGGAAGATAGTGACCTAAGCATGTGTTGTTTCCCATTCTCACCTCCAGGCTGCCACTTCTCCTCAACCTAATGGCAACTAAAGCCTAAGGAGAAGAGCTGGATATGAGTGGGGCCCTAGACATTGTGGAAGACTCTACAGAAAGAGGTGTTGTCAGGCTTTGCCTCTTGAGCAAAGCTTGGATCCAGCACTAGAAAAGCCTATCACAAGGAGACTAGGAGACTGGGAAAACAACATCATACTTGTTTTCCCAGTTTCCTAGACCTTCAAGAGGCCAAAAAGGAATGAACTAAAGGAATAGATGGAGGCAGTATAGACTTGAGAAGACAGCAGCTTTCTCCAGATACTGGTTTTCCACTGCTTGATGGCTTACTACCACCTAGAGAGTCCCCATTCTACTATAAGCTGAAAGCTGACCTCAATATGCTGACAACTAAATGTTTTATAACCATTTCTGTGAGTTCAGCAATCACCAACCAGAGAGGTAAATTAGGCAATGTATACCTAAAAAAATTAAACTGATGGGAGGAGAGACAAGTGACAACTTGAACACCATCACAACCAACACGATAACAAAATAAGAGCATATAAGGAGATTCAAGCACAGCATAAAAATAGACTTTCCAGAACTGCAAACAAAAATGTGAATTTCCCAATAAACAGTTCAGTAGATGCATTTAAGAAGAAGAGGATTATGGCTGAGACCCAAAATAGTGGGCTGGAAGATAAAGCGGAATAAGAGTCACAAAGCACAAAGTCAAAAATACAAAGACAATGAAATGATGAGGAAAAACATAAGAACCTTGGAAGATAGATCCTGAGAAATAATAAGTCTCCTAGAAGGAGAAAAGATAGCTGAGCATGGTGGCAGGCATCTATAATCCCAGCTACTTGGGAGGCTGAGACAGGAGAATTGCTGGAACCCAGGAAGCAGAGGTTGCAGTGAGCCAAGATTGCACCACTGCACTCCAGCCTGGGCAACAGAGCAGGACTCTGTCTCAAAAAAAAAAAAAAAGAAAGAAAGAAAAAAAAAGAAAAAAAAAAGAATTATAATAAAGCTACGGTTATCACAAAAAATGTGATATTGACAAATGAAGAACCTCTATTTTATACCTAAAAGCAATATAGTTTCCAGATAAATATATATTTTAATGTAAAAATAATAAAAGTCCTACAAGAAAATCTAGGGAGATTTTCAACAACATACACAATCTAGAAATGGAGAGACCTTCTTAATCAATTCTCAAAACCCAGATGTTATAAAAGATATTTGACTATATATAATACTTCAAAATTTTGGCAGAAGACACAATAATTAAATCAATAGGTAAATAAGAAACTGGAAACATAGTTGCACCCAGAAAACAGATGAGGGGCTTATAGCTATGATATACAAGGACCTCTTAATAATTGACAAAGAAAAACAATCCATTCAAAAACAGGCAAAATGTACGAAGAACCACTTCACAGAGAAGCAAATTCAAGTGGCCAATGATATTTTCAAAAGATACTCAGACTCATAAGTAAACAGAGAAACTTATGTTAATGTAACAATGAGATGACTTATTTTTATCCATAAGACTTGCAAAATTTTAAAAGAGCATTAAGATAAACTGTTGGTGGGATTGCAAGGGGAAATTTGTACTCTCATAAATTACTAGTAGACTTGTAAATATGTTATATGCTTTTTAAAAAGCAATAAGTCAACATTTGATGAAATTAAAAACAATATGCATACACCCTTCAACCCAGCTATTTATTCCTGGGAACATGTTTCAGACTGAAAAAACCAACAGCATGTAAGGGTATATATACAAAGGTGTTTATTACTATGTTGCTTTTTAGTGGTAAAATATAAATTGGAAATAAAGTGAATGTCCACTAAAAGTGGAATGGTTGAATAAATTATTCTTCATCTATATCACAAAATGCTGTGCAGCCATTAAAAAGAATGAAATAGTGAGATTGCAGTTGATTTGTAGGTTTTATTGAACGGGAGTAATAGTAACGATGATAATAACAAACATTCACATATGGTACTGTTTTAAGTGCTTTACGTATTTTAACTTGACTGCTCACAACAACTCTATGAGATAGGTTCTACTATAATCCTCATTTTCTCGATGAGGAAACTGAAGCTCAGAGAATATAAGGCCACATAACTAGTGAAAAGCAAGAAGAGTAATATAAAAAAAGGTGTGAGTAACAATATCTGTAAAATAACTTATAGCTAAAGACAGGCATGGGCATATGTGTATACATACATGTTTTATATAATTATATGAGACTGGCAATGTGGAAATATAATACTCAGCTAGTAGTATGTATTATTATATAATACATATATATATATAATATATGTAAAGTATATTAAAAATAATTAAGGAGCCTCAGCATTTCAAAAACAATTTCAAAGAAGTTGCAATTACTGCTTCAAGTAAGACAAAGAAGGAAAGCCTCTCCCAAGGGAAGTCCAACCAGATCCGCATCACCAAACATCTCTTGCCCCTCCTCTGTAACCCTTGATACTGTGCTGATCCCTCCCTTATGGCAGAACTACTGTATTTAGAAATACCAGGTGCTTCCCATCCTATCTAAGCCAAGAGACTCCCTGAAATCCAGTCATCACTGTGCTCTGAGAATGCCCAACTGCAGAAGGCTTCTGAAATCCCCCTCTTGTGCATAGATCTCAGATCTGGGGCATGGAGACAGGGAAAAGACCTGTCTCATGTACACATCTCCTTGGGAAAATAAAGCTTCATCTTGGGACATGTTCTATCCTGCCTCCCAGCTACAGCAAAGAGATTTAAACTTTACCACCTCAATTGACGCAGACCAGATTTATGCCTAAGTTTACAGTGATAAATAGGCATAGATTTCCTCTCTCAAAGAGTTCAAGTTCTTGAAGGAAAGATATGCCTTTTATATTCAATAAATGTGGGTTGAGTGAGGAAAATGATGGCATACATGAATAAATCAAATACAAGGTAGAGAGTGAAGTGTTAAATCATAGTGCTACACACAAAATGCTATAAGAGTTGTAGTAGGGAAGGGCAAACATTTCCAGAAATGGTTTTGTAAAGAGATGGCATTTGAGCTAGATGCAGTGTTTCTGAATGTGTGATCAGTATCATATTCTCTGAGGTTCTTAAGGGCTCCAGATCTCCTGAATCAGAAACCCTAGAAGTGAGACCTAGGAGTTGGCATTTTAAAGAAGCCTTCCACATCAATCTTATGCACACTATAGTATAGACCATGAGAAATGGGGTAGATTATGGTGTGCAGATAAGTGGGGAAGGACACATAGTCAAAGGCAATAATGTGAGTAAAGTTTCCAGGCATAAAAGCAAAAAGGAAAACAGTGGCCAGTTGAATTCAACTAGGAATGTTGGAAGTGGCGAAGAGGAATAATGAGGAATAAGATTTGAAAGGTAGGTTAGGGTTAGATCATGGAGGGCCTGGGGATGCTGAGTTAAATAATTTGGCTTTATCCCAAAGGCAAGAAAAATATTTAGAGATATAAGACAAAACAAAAATATGAGGGCCTAGACTTGCACAGTACTTCCCAAATTTAGCCATGCCTTAGAATGATTGCTTGCTAAGTCTAGATTCTGAAGCTCACTCCCAGACTTTCTGAATCAGAATTTCCAAAGATATGAATCAGAAATGACATCTTTAAACAATCTTTTCAGGTGATTCCTGGGTAGACAGCCTGGCATTGATTCATGAAACGGAATTTGGGAACCACTCCTTTACTGACAAATGCATTCCTAAGATGTTGCTTGTATGTAGAAATTTTATTAGTGGAGCCACTGTTCAAAGTACTAGGCAAGTAGACTCTTCAGAAGCAATCTCCTGCAAATCTCCTTGTTCAGCAGAAGAAAAAGAAATCACTTTCTCTGTAGTGTTTCCATTAAATAAACACCCAATTTAAATGTAAAACCCATGACACCTTCCCATAAAATGTGACAACACATTTGAATGCCTGGTATTGGTGATGTTATATGGTTGTACAAATACAACATGGGAAAAATAATTTCAAAATATTTAAGTTTCCTCTATATAGCAAAATGAATGACCATAAGGTAATATTGGAAAGGAGACAGTGCTAGTAGGGTGTGATGCTGACAGAGCATGGCTTCAAAATGGCCATATCTGCCATGTTTTTGAGGTAGCAGGGGAAATTGAGGCACCAATATAGGTAAAATCCAGATGGTTTCTCAACACAAGCACCAAAAAGGATTAGGCTATATGACTTCCAAGATTTCTTCTAGCTTTAATATTTTTAGTTTATGTTATCTGTACACCATCTACCTTGAAGATGAGCAAAAGGAAAAAAATGGGCAGTGGATGCACTGTTCAAGTATCAGTCTAATTCATCTTTCTAAAAAATGCACAGACACAGATGATTCTGAGGCTGAAGCTTTGTTTCCTAAAGCCATTGATATTTTAAGACTGTCATTTTCATTTAAACAAAGCATATCTGTTACTAAAGTGTCTCTTCATTTTCATGAAAACACCTCAGTTTGGCTAGCTGGAATGCTGACATAGTAGTTTGCTTAGCAAATGCTCAAAAGTCAACTTTGAGCAAGAAATTGCTATTGTTTAACCTTCCAACAGCCATGCTTGCTTCTTTTCCTCTCAGAGGGTACCTAACCTTACCCCCAGAACTTTCTAGCTTCCCTTCAATTCCAACTCCTTCCCCAATGCCCATTACTATAAACAGGCTAGAAATCAGAGATGAGGTCTGACAGCAATATTTCAGGAAGGAAATGGAATCCAAGCAAGTCTTTTGTGCACCTGGGTTGGAATCTCTCTTTCACAAGGTCTGTCTGAACCATAGGAATCCCTGCCCTGTGCAGCTCTACATTACTGTCCACTGTTGCACAGTAGACAAGGAAAACACAGATAACCAGTGTTCTGATCCAAATTCACATTCACACAGTAATGAGTCGGGAAGGACAAAGCACCTGGAATAGAGCAGCTCCAGGTAGAGTAGTTGACAAAGGGTTAAAATTAACATTGAGGTGCTTTCTTGCTAGCTAATTCCTTCACTTTTGGATGAGAATGTACAAGGAAAGGAATTAATTCCCAAACATTACTGTGGCTTGATCAGTGTATTGGGAGCGTGGAGTTGTATTTTTATTCGTAGGCTATGTCCTGCCCGGACATTTGTCTCCCTGCCCTAGGCCAAAGAAACTTGGGCCTGGGTTACCCAAGAAGATACCAATTCCCGTAGCGTTTTCCCCAATGAGTTTGGTTTCACCTACCTTAGAAGTGGAGATGCAATGGGCCTGGTGGTAAGAAACAAGCAAGATCACACCATGGACCAAGATCTTAAAAGGCCCTGTTGTTATTAGTGCCCACGGTCACTCGCTTCCAGGCCAGGGGTAGGAAGCTTCTTGGTCATGTCGTCACTGTGCGTTTCTGAGGTTTGCAATAGTCTGCATCTGAGCCAAAGCACCCCCAACACCCTAATTCCCTCCTGGCTTCAAGGGCTCCAGGCCGGAAAAGCAAATAGTCCAGAGTGATTATAGGGGCCAGTGGACCCTATGCAGTTCATATCAGACTGTTCTGAGGAGTGGTAAGTCACAGGGTCTATATTGCAGCTATTTTTAGTAGAACCGAATTCCTTCCCCGAGTTCTTTTGCTTCCAACTTGTTCTAAGTGTAGGAGACCAGCTGTGGTCAGATCATCTTACTGGACCAAGGCTCTGTCAAGGCGAAGGAACCAAACCAGGGAGGTGGAGCAAATAGTTCACGGCTGTTGGTGCGTTAGTCCTTTCTCACTGTCTCAGTCATCTCCAGAGCAGTATGATTCTTTGGAAGGGACAGTGTCACTACCCAAGGGAGTGGGCATTCCCCTCCAATCTGGCAGAAACTTGATAGGTAGATGACATGAGAGGGAAAAATCGAGAAGTTGGCAGACCTTTCCATTTTTTTCCCCCTCAATTCCTAAACACACACACACACACACACACACACACACACCCCACACACACCACATGCATCAGATTCTGTAGGCCAAACCCACATCTTTGACAGACTTGCCAAAAGGGTATAGAAAAGAATGTCATCATCCATGAGCCAGGCCAGAGGTGAAAGTATGAGAAGGACTGGTGTCTAGTCACTTTTCAGCTGTCATTTGTTATTCTAAGAGGTAGTTTTAATGGGGAAAAAAATAAAAAAATTCCGGGAAGATTTATTTTGGCTTTGAACTTTGGCAAGAAGTGTTAATTCAGAAGAGGCAGTTTTCCTGGTTCCTGAGGGTGCTAATTTCTCTCCCTGGCTTCATCTAGGTAAGTTTTTTACCAACTGTGGGCTATGACCTGTTAGACAGTAATGAAATCTATTTAGTGGGGCGTAATCAGCATTAAAAAATGAAAATAAATAAAATGTATAAAATAATAAAAATTTTCACAGAACATACCCACTCTTACTATATGCAATGGAGTGCACTGCACATAGTAAGTATGTTCTGTAAAACTTTTGTTTCTTCTGTGTACATGTGTACTCAATCACTGCATAAAATGTATTGTTTTTACTCTTGGTCACCATAAAATTCTACTTTTTTGGAAAACACTGATTTAGATGATTTGGTAGAGAAGCACATGAAGATAAATCATTTAGAATCCCCAATTTTATAAATACTACTACTGCTACCATAACCACTATTTTAGGGGTGTTCATTACATGTTAGCCACTATTCTAAGTATTTCATTTTCATCATTTTCTTTAGTTGTTATCATAATCTTCTGTGATACATTTATCTCAGTTTCACAGAAGCAACAGCAAAGGCTCAATATCAAGTTTAAGACCGATCAAGAAGAAGAGCTGGGGTATAAACATAGGTCTGTCTGTCTCTAAAGTTTGTGCTGTTAAAAATTCTAGACCACTTCCCTCCTTAATTGGTCAATACAGAGTTAATTCCATTTGTTAAACAGATATGAAAGTGTTGGCTGTGCCAGTAGCTTTATATAAAATCAAATTAAAATGTTTAGAGAAAAATAATTTCATATTCCTAGAAACTTCTTGTAACTGCTTATTTAAAAAGATGGTTTAATTTTGAATTAGCTAACCTATTTTACTCAGAACCCCACATCCCAAACTGAGTCTCAAGACTCTCTAATGGACATCTGAAAGATCAGCTGAAGGAATATGATTTTAAGGAACTCATTTTCATGGTCTTACCCCTCTAGTTAATTCCATTCTATTCCACACAGAAATCTTGTCCCAGGGCGCATTTGGTTTTTGTCTTTTTATAGTTTGAGCTAAATCAGTTTAACCACTTTTTGAGTTGATGAAGAAAAAAATCATAGTTATTCTACTTCCAAAATAAGCTTCTCTTTTGGGTACACAGAAAGCTCAGAAAAGGCTGAAACTTCCAAACTTCCCACTTCACATATGGGGACTACTAGGTCCTCATTACTTTCAAATTTACTTTTAAAATTTCTAGTGATTTGCTCATTTTGCAAACTTTTATGTTCTGTTGTCATTTTTGTAATTTCATGGCACATATTCTGCGTGCATGCCCAGTATGTTACAGACCAGAGATACTGGTTTCAATGAGTGCCACCATGTGGAAAGTGTGTTTGTGGGGAGAGAGACAGAGGTTAAGTAGGAGAAAAATATTGAATATAGCCTCCTGCAGAGCCCCTGTGGGAGAGCAGGTTAGATGAGAGATGTCCCAAAGGGAAGTGTTTCCTGGCTGCTTGTGTGGATCAGAGCTACACCACATGGCTACTGGCTTCAGAATGGTATTTTCTCCAAACCAGGGAAAGCTGAAACCTGATCTAACTGACGATTAGCTTCTCTGTAGCAGATCTTGGCCTCTCATCAGAGCTTCTCTGATCTTCTTTGTTTGGAATGAAAACTAATTGACTCATAAACACATGCGGAATTTCCAGGCAAGAAGTTCTCTATTGTTACCAGTGGCGTGACCAGATACTGGGGTCACAGGTGTTGTCAGGAATCCAGCCCAAATCTTAGCTCCCCACCATGCAGGCCCTGCAGCTTCCTGGCTGGGCTTGGCTTTTAGGGGCAGAAATTTACCCCCACCTGTAGCCACATCCTTCCGATGCTTTTCAAAACAGGAACAGTTGTCTCAGTCCTTGCATTCTCCTGGCTATTCTATTTTTGCCAGGATGGAATAGGATATTGCAGGGCTTCTCTGGACAGAGCTGAGAAGATTCGTCTAAAAGGAGCCCAGGACTCCTGGCCTCAGGGCTCCCCACCCCAGGGCATGCTCCTGGCTGTGTCTTTTCCAGTCACCATATTCGTGGAAGCAGTGTGGAAAGGACAAAGAAAAGGGGCTCTACTTATCAACCTTACCACTCTGCCGAAAGCTTCGATGAACAAAGGGACATTTAATAATAGAATTCCTTCTCTGATACTTATAGCACCAATTGCTCAAAGCTGTTTTAGATTTTATTTTTTTAAATCCCAGCCTTTGTCACAACTTCCTGGACAACTGGAGCAGAAGCCAGGTATTAGCAGCTCCACTTTGCAGACCAGGAGACTGAGGGATCAATGGAGAAAGACTCTTCCAAGTATGGACAACAAGCAAAAACAGCTGAGAGCTGTCTATGTCTGAAAGCACAGAGCCCATTCAAACATCTTGCTAGGAAGATGAGGCTGTAGTCCTTAACTCACCGACTCACTGACTCACTGACTCACTCACTTGAATGGATGGATTGAATGAATGGATGCATTCACCTGGCATTAAGTTCTGATTATTTCCTAGCCACTGCACTAGGTACCAGGGATAGAGACGAATATGTTATGCTCTCCTGTTTCTTCAACAAATAAATTTCAAGGAAGCAAAAGAAGGAGGGCAGACTTAATGATTGAAAGACATTTGAAATATACATGAACCAAATGTAATATGTGGACCCTGTTTGGATCCAGAATAAAACATAACAAATGCAAGAACACATTTATGAAACAAGAGGGAGTGGATATTTAGTAGTTAAGGAATTGTTGTTAATTTGTTAGATGTGATATAGTTACTGTATTAAAATTGCCTTACCATTTAGAGCTATATACCAGAGCACTTATAAATGAAATGACATGATGGTTGAACTTGAAGGGAATGGGTAGTGATATAGAATAACCAATAATGCCCTTGAGTTGACAATTGTTGCAGCTGAATAATGGGTATTGGGTAGTTCATTGTACATTTCTCTTTAGTTTTGTGTATGCTTGAAAATTCCCACAATAGATGCATAAAAATAATGCTTTTTAAATAGAAGTCATGGTGTGATAGCTGCCTTCAAGGAATTCCTGGAGTCTGCATTTTCCGGAGACCCTTACTGACAGTGATTTTTGATAAGCCCACCCTCTCCTGAGCTAGAGAGGTCAACATCAAGTAACATGAGGCCCCAGCAGAAGGCTGCAAGTTCAAAAACAAGTTAGCTGGAACGCTGCAAGGCAGGACAGTAGTAACTCTGACTGATGTGGGTCTTGATGTCATTTCTCTCCCTATCAAAGACTCACCAGCTGATTTTTGAACTGGAAGGGCCCTAAGGTCCTCAGGTAGGGAAACAGGCTGAGTGGCTGGAAGTGGTTTCCCAATGCTACACAGCAAACGAGTGATAAAATTAACAATAAAATCTGGGGACTTTGACTTCCATGCAGGATCATACTTTTTAAACATGTATAATTTTCCCCCTACATGCTAACAATCATGCTAGGTACTATTATATAGTAACTTCATCATTAGATCTTAAAATATGGAGAAATCAATATTTATTCCTTTCTGTTGCACTTAGTCCAGTATCCCCCACACAGTAAACACTTGACTGGAATTGGATTTAATTAGGATTGGGTCCTGAAGGACAATTTTTGTTTGTCATTAGGGTGGTAGGCTTTAATCCAATATGACTGCTG
Organism: Plecturocebus donacophilus; assembly: GCA_004027715.1. Lineage (NCBI taxonomy): Eukaryota > Metazoa > Chordata > Mammalia > Primates > Pitheciidae > Plecturocebus > Plecturocebus donacophilus. Next base: position 43,769 of record PVKP010010791.1, on the reverse strand, counting down.
TCTTTTTAAAAAGGGGAAATTTGGACACAGAAATGGAATTATACAGAGGGAAGACAATGTGAAGAGAGATAAGGAGAAGACAGCCATCTACAAGCCAAGGAGAGAGGTCTGGGACATATCCTTCCCTCATACCCTCCTGAAGAAACCAACCTTGCTGACACCATGATATTGAACTTTTAGCCTCCGGGTATGTGACACAAAACATTTCTGCTGTTAAAACCACCCAGTCTGTGGTATTTGATTATTGCAGACCTAGAAAACTACTACAGCATATATGAGTAGGGAAGGAGGAGGCTGAAAAAGGGTTGATGAAGAAATTCATTCCACAGATGTGTATTGTGCCCCTTTGATGTGGTAGGCACCATGCAAGTGCAAGGCACCATGGGGGCTATAAAGATAGCCTTTTGCTCCCAGTGTCCTGATAAGTGGTAGTCATAGAGATGACACGTTCATTCACAACTATAATATAGGAAGGCAGAAAGTAACTAGAACCATGAAGGAAGTACTGATAAAGTGCCAGTGAAGTTCAGAACAGGAGAAAGAACTCTTTCAGCTAAGAGAAGGAGAGAATTAGAGAAGACTAAATATAGAGGGTATCAGTTAAAGTATGTCTTAAAGACTGAATAAAATTTGGACAGGCTAAGATATCAGGAAAGGGCATTCCAGTGGAAGAAATAGCATAGGCATAAACTTGGCAGTGATATAAAAAGAGGGGACTCCAGTGGGAACAGTGAGGAGTTTTTCAGATAAGGGTCTAAGGTGAATTGAAGAGAATCTGAGGAGAGAAAGCTATCAAAAGGTATGCAGGAAACCAGTTAGAATGCAGTTGTAGGAGTGTAGCTGAGATAGAGGATGGTGATCTGAAGTAGGATAGACATAGAGCATAAGATTTAAGGCAGAGAAGGTAGCTCACAATGGACTTATTGAAACTATTTTTCAGGTTCAGGGCTACGGTAAACAGAGAGGTTGAAGTCACTTGGTTTAGTAAACTACCAGGACTTTGATGAGTCAGAATGCTCCTGTTTGGGGCCAAGCTCATGCTAGGCTCTGACTGAGGCCTCCAGAGCCAGGAGTGAGCAAAACCATGGCCAGTATCCCTAGAAAGCTCAAGCTGGGGAAGGTGGGGGCAGTATATACACAACTGATTGCACATTCATTTCACTCCACTTTGAGAAATGCTAAGAAGGAGATACATGGGATACTGAGGGTGTGTGTGTCTCTGTGTGTGTGTCTGAGAGAGAGAGAAAGAGAGAGAGAGAGACAGATATCTTCCTAGTCTGAACATTCATCAGTCTGAGCATTCATAGAGTGAAGGCTTCTAAGAGGAAGTGATATATCCATTGAAACCAGAAATTAAAGAAAATTTGTGGTGAAGTGGTGAGGACTGAAAGGAAATCCTCTAAAGTAATAGTAAGACTCTGAATTGGGGAAAACTTTGAGAGAAGGTTAATGTAGTTGTAGCACAGAGAGATATGGTGAGCATGGCATGAGATGAAATTAGAAAGGCAGAGAGAGAATAGATTATACAGGGCCTTATGGACCATGGTAAGGAGTAGAAACTTTATTCTGAAAGCAGTGGGAAGCCATTAAAGTGTTCTAAGCAAAGGGTTGACATGCTGAGATTTGCATTTTTTAAATATCCTGCTGATAACATTGTGGGAACTTGAATGGTAGAGATAGGAAAAGAAACAGGGGACCAAATGGCTAACTGTTACAGAGAACCAAGTGAGAGACTACAGTGGCATGGAATAGGGGGATGGAATGAAGATGGAGGGAAGTGGACACATTTGATAAGAATTTAGGAACCAGAATAAACAGCATTAGGTGCCTATTTGGAAGCGGGGGTGGAGTAGGAGGAGTCAGAGATGACTCCTACGTTTCAGGCCAGAGCAGCTAGATGGTAGGAGTAGGGATTGCAGTGAACATATTTAGGAGTGAGTGAAGGTCATGAGATAAATTTTGAAATTCCATTCCCAGTGTTTGTTGAGCAGTACAGTATGGATGTAGTGGCTTCACCAGGCTGAAGGCTAAGTTTGTCTAACATCCTCTCATTTAGAGCAATCTATAGGCTAAATCACTGACCAACCTTGGTGTCATGGTGCCCCACTCCTCATTCCTGCCCCTGTGAGTATATCAAAGGTGATCATGCTGGGTCTGTGGTCCCTGTGATCTATGTTCACTAGGAGCTACTTATCTGGAACCTTGTATGGATAGGTTTAGCCTTTGGGTAGTATGAAACAGATAAGAGTCAAAAACAAGGAGACTCTGGATCAGTCTGGAGGGTCTAAAACAGACCACAGGGCCACTCCCACTCCCACTTCTGGAGAAACTTGATGTATTTTCCCAGTCACGATCCCATTTGTTCTCCACAGCACTACTATGACAAACACAGGATATGAAACAGCTGACAGACGTGGAGACTGAGGCCAGAGAAGTTAAGTAACCTGTCCAAGTCATTTAACAAATACTCAATGTGTGTGCTTTGGGGACTGTACCTTCTTGGCTCATCTCTCTCTCTCTTTCTACCTCTCATTATCCCTAGCATTTAGCACATGGCTTGGCACACAGAAGGGACATAGGAAGCACTTAGTGAAAGATATAAAATGATATCCTTTAAGAAACAAAAGAAACAGCAGCACCTTCCAAATCTCTCTAGACATCATCTAAAGTTCCAATCAAAGGTGTCTGGATGCCCTTTCCAGAAATACAAAACATGCCCTGCAAAACAGGTAGTTTTAGGCAAACTACTTTTGTTATCATTTGTTATATATTCAAATATTCTAAAGTGCCAGGTATAGTAAATGGTGGGACCTACTCTTCTACAAGCCATATGATCCTTTGTTTAAGTAAATTTAGTTAAGTGCCTTCAATAGACACAGAAATTGCCATCTGGGAATATGGAATCTGCAAGGGAAGCAGTAGACCTTTATTATTAGAAGCCTGGATCAGCAATAAAATAGGGAATGCTGGAGATGGGGAGTACAGGTTAGGGGGATAAGGTAGAAGAGGAAAACAGCTCTTTTGGTGGGAGGATCCATAAAGGCAGAGACAGAGGCATACAGCATGAACCTTAAGAGGAAGCCAACTTTGGAGCTGCTTACGTGCCTCAGGCTGACGGCTGCTTGTCGTTAAGGCAACCTTACCAAAAAGGCCAATGTATTTCTGGTTGGAGAGGTGAGGGAGAATGGCAGAGAGGGACTTCTCTCTCTGTTCATTACAAATGACAGAAACTCAGTTTAAGCAGGCTTTCCCTGTCAGACTGGCCCGTTTCTGAGGACCTCAGAGATATAAATCTACTAAAAAGCTATCTATTTTCCAAAAATTCCAACCAAAACTCTAGAATTGAGTTCCATTAAACTGGATTGAGTTCCATGTTTAATCCTAAACCATCAATGTGGTGAAGAGGCTGGAATTCATCAATTGGCCAGGCCTAAGTCACACGTCTATGACTGAAGGATGAATGTGCATAAATCCCACCCAAACTAGTTGGGAGTGAGAAAGGAGGCCAAATGATTCCTCAATGAAATGTTAACATCATCAGAAGATGGGGAGATTAATGCTGGGTAGGCAGAAACAACCAAACTACACTCACCAGAGGATAAGACTGCAGAAAATAACATATGGAAATGTCTGAGGGGAATGAGTCAAGGTAGGAGATGAGAAAACAGCCATGGATATGGATGGGCGAGGAGTATTTGTGGAGACAAAAGGGCTTCTTGAGACCATTTGGATGTCCTTCAGGGATTATTTCTGTGTTTGAAACAGTGACAAAATTCTTCACAGAACTAATGAGAAAAATGCTCCTCTGCTGGAATACCCAAAAAAGAAGCACCACTTGTGCACAGGAATTTGAGACCAGCCTGGGCAACATAGTAAGACTCTGTGTCTACAAAAATTTTTTCTTAAAAATTAGCCAGGCATGATGGTGCGTGCCTTTAGTCCCAGCTACTTGGGAGGCTGAGGTGGAGGGTTGCTTGAGCCCAGGAATTTGAGGCTGCAGTGAACTGTGGTCATGCCACTGCACACCAGCCTGGATGACAGGGTAAAACCTTGTCTCAAAAAATAATAATAAAGGAGGGGCTGAAGCTGGTCATGTGCTGGGGAGTAACAAAATGCATGTGTCATGGACTACGTAAGTGTGCATAGTGTGTGTGTGTGTGTGTGTGTGTGTGTGTGTGTGTGTGTGTGTGTGTGTTTGCTTGGTTCTGCTGTTCCAAGCTCCTTCATAAATATTTGCTATTACAAAGGAAAACATGATTAGTCCTGTGCAACAGAGTACCACCAGGCATAGTCTGGCTCCCCATATTACTAGGGGAGTTGGATAGAGAAGTGAGAAAATGAAAAATTGTCTATCTACCTATTGGGGTAATTCCATCTCATTCAGCTTTAGTTTTCTTGTCTGTAAAATGTAGCTAATAATATGGTGTTCATAAATACTTAGCAGCCTACCTAGTTCATGTTAGACACTCAAAAGTGGTATTTTCATTTCTGCTCTTCCCCCCTCCCCATATGCATACACACTCCAAGGTGACAAAGAAAGCCAAGGCCTTTTCCTAAAAGTATCTGTTCGCTCATCAGCCCACCCTTAGCTGGAAAGCCTGAAAACAGAGATAAACCATGCTGTCTTTGTGCCTCTCCTCACTACTTGAGGTCACTTGTAATTACCTGATGCCTTCTCCATCTTACTTGCTTAGGAATCTAGGACTGTTACTGGTCTTCTCATTCTGATCATTCTGCCTTACCAGTAGATTGAGAGATTCATAATATTTCCAAAATTCAAGTGAGCTGCAGGGATAATCTGGTTTCATTCTCTTCCCTGTTTTACAGATAAGAAGACTGAGGCCCAGAGGGGAGAAGTTGGCTCAAGTTTTCCATAGTATCTTAGGAACAGAGTCAGGGATAGATATTGGGACTGAAAGACCAGTGTTCCTTTCTCCTACTACACAGCTGTTACAAAGCTGATTTGTTGTTTTTACCAAATGTAATATATACTTTATCAGCTAAACCAACATCTTTCAACATACATCTATAATAAGGGCTTTCAGGAATGAGGCAAAGAGATTAAATGGGGACTACCCTTCAAAGAAAAGAGTCATCCTTCCATTTAGCCAACCAGGACTGATTAAATGTAGAAGGGGATGTAGAAAAAGGAGGTCTCTGGGTCTGACCCACATGCCACATATTCACAGAGGATCTCAAAGTTAAATTTTTGACTGATCATTAAATGACAATAATGACAACAACAGCCACATGGTACTTGCTAGGTATGAAGACCTATTCTTAGCCCTTTATAGACAATAGCACATATAATCCAAATGATGTTAAGAACTACAGTGATACTTTAAGTGCATGTTAAAATTGTTACTATGTTAATATTTTAAAGATAATACAAGTGTTGTGACCCTATTCTGGCATCACTTGTTTTCTTAATACATCATGAGCTTCAAACAATGAAAGAAGTCTGGATCTATTGACCTTGGAAAAACTCTGCCACCATCTATCATCCATCATCCATCATCCATCCATCATTTATCATCTATTGTCCATCCATCCATCCATCTACCCAACCACCCATCCATCCGCCCAACCATCCATCCATCTGACATTGCTGAGTTCTTCCCATACACCAGGACCTGGGTTTGGTGCCAGTGATATGCAGATGGAGAGAACATAGTACCTGTGCTTGAGTTGTTCACAGTTTGTTTGGTAGAGGAGGAATAAATATGAACAGATCATAGAGCATGGAAAACACTTGGAAACAGTAGCATAGAGTACAGAGAAGAGGCACCTTGCCTAATCTGTTTGCTTGACTGTTTTAGAGGGAAGTGTAAAGGAAGACTTACCCAAGAAGGTGACACCTCAGAAGAGACCAGGAGAATAAGAACAGAAGATTCCAGTGAGAATTCTTTAGCCAATAAGTCATAATATTCTTGGAATATCTGATGAAAGTTGTTATCACTCTAGATAAATACATTTATGTATTTGTACATATATTTCACCTTTTCAGAGGTGAGTTTAAAATTCAGCTCCATCACTCAATAAATATGAGACTTTAGGTCTCAGTAACCTAATTGGCAAAATGAAAGTAACAATAACACTTGTTGTCTTCTCGGAGTAGTTGTCACCATCACATCCGAAATTGTGTGTCAGGTGCCTGCAGAGACTTGGCAATCAATAAGTTGTAGTTCCTTTTTTTTCCCTAAGTGGAATTTAATTTTCAAAAGCAATGATATCACAACACAGCCAAGAGGGTAAATTGATCTTTTCTTGTTTCATATGGAGTCCATTTTTTTTCTGCCTCTTCTATCATGAAGGTTAGTCTATCTAGCCTCATTTTCCCAAATGGCTTATTATGGCCAACCTCTTAAATTATTTGGAATCCGTTAGGATGTCGAGAGATATGATTCCTGCTCAGGTTGAGAGGCAGTTCTTTCCCTTGTGGATATCTTTTTTTACCTAAAATGACTTCAATGCCTTTATTTGTAGGGCCCTTAGAAGTCTCTCAGCCACATTCCAATCCCCAATTCTAACAGAAAAATGGCATGGGCTGGAGGTGCTCTGTCAGACCTTTGGTAAAATATCTCCCCCACCCTAACTAATCTCTTAGCTTGCCTTCTACAGTCTATATTAATTTTCTAGGGCTGCTGTATACAAATTGATTGATTTAAAACAACAGAAATTTATTCTTTCACAGATTTGGAGGCCAGAAGTTGGAAATCCAAGTGTGGGTGGGGTGGTTCCTTCTGAAGGCTCTGAGGGAGAATCCATTGGCTGCTGACTCCCTCCTAGTGTCTGATGGTTTCCCTCAACCTTTGATGTTCATAAATGCATCATTCCAATCTCTGCTGCCATCTTCACATCCTCCTCTTCTTTACGTCTCTCTCAATATCAAGCCACCCTTTCCTCTATCTAAATAGGACACTCGTCATTAGATTTAGAGCACATCCAGATAATCCACAATAATTTCACATCAAGATCCTTAACCTAATTACTTCTACAAAGACCCCTTTTCCAAATAATGTCACAACCATAGGATCTAGGAATTAGGACTTGGACATACCTTTTAGAAGTCCATTATTCAAGCCACTACAGGTCTTATTTCTTTGACCAAATCAAGCCTTTTCAATCCTTGGGTTTAGGCTTTGTTTTTGTGATGTCACTACATTTGAGTAAAAGAAGAAAAAAATAAGATCAGTTATAACTTGGTGCCATACACAGTGCTGGGAACTGTATACACATTGTCTTATTGAGTCCTCACAATCTTTGCAGAAGGCAGATGTCATGATAATCCCTATTTTGCAGATGAGGCTGAGAGTGATTCAGTAATTTTTCCCAGGTCACAAAGCTAGTACATAGTGAAGCTGACATTCAAATTCATCTGTGCCTAATTCTGAAACTTAATTGATTGGGCATTGACCCTGTGCAAGGTACCCTTCTATGTGTTTTACAAATCAAAACACATCTGACATTCACAAGAACCCTACATGTTGAGTACATTATTAATAGCACCTTACCCCAGAGATGAGGAATTTGAGGCACAGTGAGATTTAGTAATTTGCCCAAGACAAGATATCAAAAAGAGCAACCATGAACTGGGATGTCCTTCATCACTGAGATTAAAAACAAAGGTTTACTGAACACTTACTACCTGTCACGTACTATGTTTTTTCACATTGAGTATTACCTGGAAACCTATGAAACAGATATTATAATTATTCCATTTGATAGAAGGGAAAATGAGACTTGAAGAGGTGAAATTACTTGCCCATGCATGACAGAAGTGAAACACAAACCCAAGTCTTTGCAGGTGGCCAGCTTTGTTCTTTCCAATGGCTTTTACTGCCTTCCAGAGTTATGTAGCTCTAGTGAGATAATGTGGTGATTGTGTCTCATTTTGAAAAGACGGATCCTATGGAAAACTAAGTAATTATCAGTATTCTCATGGTACATCTCTTCATCGTCATCATCCTCATCATCATCTTTGTCATTATTGTCATCAATATCAAAGTATTACTGTAGTTTCCCAACCAGAACAGTTCAAGGCCAGGGACAGCAGTGCCCAGGGAATGCGACTGGCTTGCACAGCTCTGATCTGACTCTGATACTTTTGAGAAAAAAATTACATAACCTGAGGGAGGGAGGATGAGTTGGCATAAAGCACACAGGTCAGTCACATTGTAGTCATGTTTGAAGTGTCTACTTAAGCATCAAGTATGTGCTCCTTGGAAACAGCTGAAAAGAGGGTCAGGACAGAACCACACACACCCTGCACACAGGACTGCACAAGGGACTGAGAAAGTAGAACATGAAGGTGCAACAGTACCATGTGGCACCAAAGGCTTCTCAAGGTGAGCCAGCTGTTACAAATGCTGGGGCATGGCTGGGTATAGGGGAGTATAGAGGTAATGCCATCAGAAATGCAGTCTGTATATGTACCCTAGAGGTGGGGGCAGCAGGGATCCAAGCACACAGAATATGTTCCCCAATATAGTAGCTTTCCTTGAGTTTCTTTTTGAATGACATGACCAGTCCCAAACCTTCAGGTGGCCTTGACTCCTTCTTCACCTCTATTGCCTATGTGACTTGCATTGTGGTGGTGGCCCTGGTCCCAAAATCTCCACAGGTGCTAAGTCTCTTTTGAGAAACTGTTTCTCTTCCACCATGACTATGTGACTCTAGGAAGCTGCCATTCCTAGCACCTCACCTCCCATTCCTGCTACTGTTATAGAGGTAGGTCTAAATATATAGTTCTCATAAGATATAAACCTGGCCAATTCACATTCTTTTCTTGGATTTTTCTCATTGGAGCTAGAGATGAAAACCCTTTTTGTTCTTGGATCAATGGCATGGAAGGATGTGAACTTGAGGCAGCGCTGTAGTCAAGTTTCTCACCACATGGAGAATGCCAGCTTCCAGCAGGAAAGAATACAGCTGACACATAAACAGAAGACAGATAAGAGGAAGAAAGAACCCTTAAAAGCATTGTTTTTCTTTCTGATTTCCAGTTATCCCCAAGGCCAGTGCTATTCTTGTCCTTTCCCTGGTTTGATTATAGGAACAAATATATTCTGACGTTTTGTGGAGTTTAAGCTCAATTGAATTGTATTTCTGTTACTTGCAACCAAATAGCTCATATGCCAGTAAGAGTCATAGTAATTCTATGTAGTCTAAAACATTGGTTGCCTCATAAGATTTTTTTTTTGAGTCAGCTAACCCAATTTTATAGATGAAGAAGCTGAGACACAGAACAGTTAAATGAATTGCATTAAGTCCCACAGCTATTCAGTAGGAAAGCCTGGAATCTGTGTTTTTCCTTACTTCTTGCTACTACATATTGTTAATTTCACCCCTGTAATATCTTCTTGTAGCCTTCATTTCTTTTCAGTACCTCTGTCATCTACCTAGGTTAGGGCACCCTTCACCTCTTTCCTGGTATACAACAGTAACATCCTCATTAGTTCCCCTGCCTCTCCCCATCTCCAATTCATTGTTTCCCTATCAGTATTCCTAAAACATACTCACGGGTTGTGTAATTTACTCAGTTAAAAAATATTTGAGGGCTTCCTATTGCCTACTCAATTAACTTGTTAGCCTAGCATCCATGGCCATTCAAAAATCTGAGCATCATCTACCTTTATATGTTTCTCTTCCTTTCCCTTGATTGCATTATTCAGATTCCAGTTATACCAGACATACCCTATGCATTACTGCTTCCACTCCTTTGCTCAAGTACATTTTCCATCCAAATTGCCTTGGTGTCCACTTAGAAAACCCAACTGTTTCTTTAAGGCCCATCTCAGAGGTCATCATTTCATATATCCTTCCCAGGGCCACTAATTATCCATCATATTTCCCTCTCAGATCCTGATGGATCTTTTCTTCCCCCTTGTTTAGGGTACTTTTCTCATTCTGCTGAATATTACAGCCATCCTAAGGTTTTTCTTAAAATTTTACCAAGCCAAGAGTGCCTGAAGGACAGAGTCTGTGCCTTCCTTCCTGTTTTCATTCAACATGCATTTTCAGTATCTTCTGTATGCTTGGCCCTGTGCTTTGTGCTGGGTATACTTAACATTATTAGATAATATGCAAAACGCTAGTCTAAGACCTTTATGTACATTAGCTCATATAATTCTTAAAATAATTCTACAAATTAGGTATCGCTGTGCTCATTTTACAAATGAAGAAACAGAGGCAAAGAGAAGTTAAGTAACTTGTCCAAAGTTACACAGCTAGTGAGTGGCATAGTTGGGATACAAATCCATATAGTCTGGCCCCAGAGACTGTGCTCTTAAGCACTATACAAGGCTGCCTTTGAAAGCCATCTCCTCAGAGTGATCCAAGATGGCTGAGTAGAAGTTGCTGTGGTCTGCAGCACTCACAAAGAGAATGAAAAGGGGCATATGAATTCAGCACTTTCAACTGAGATATCCGGGTTCTCACATTGGGACGGACCAGAGGAGCAGATTGACCCCCGGAGAATGAAGAAAAGTCGGGAGTGGGTGATGGCCCACTAAGAGCAGCATGGAGCCAAGGGAGGCAACCCCAGCCCAGGGAAGCAGTGAGTGATTGTGTGACCCTGCCTGGGAAACCACGCTTCCCCCATGGATCTTTGCAACTTTGGATCAGCAGATTCCCTTTGTGAGTCCATATTACCAGGGCCTTGGATCTAATACACAAAGCTGTGTGGAGTTTCAGCAGAGCAGCCACTAGAGCACACAGAAACCCAAAAGTTTTACATATACTGGCTCTGAGTTTCCTAGCAAGGTGGGAATTCTTCTGTACATATTCCTAGGAAGGGAGCTGAATCCAGGGAGCCAGGAAGCATGTTTCTGTGGGCTCCACTTCAACAACACCTCACAAATTAAGATTTACTAGCTTGAAATCCCAGCCCCCAGTGGCAGGGAGTTGGAGTCTACTTGAAATGGTCCAAGTTCCTGGTGGGATACCCACCATTTCTGTGATTCAGTAGACTCAGCTGCTCCAGCCTTCCAGCTGTGGAGAATACAGATGATTCAGACAAGGAAGGGTCCCCTACAATGCAGCACAACTGCCTTGCCAGACTGTGGCCAGACTGCTTCTTTAAGCAAGACCTTGATCCATTCTTCCTCACTGGGCAGGACCTTCCTGCAGGGGCTTTAGCCACTCCAGCAAGGGTTCTATGGACAAAGCTTTGATCTCTACCTGGGACAGAGCTCCCAGAAGGAGGGGCAGCCGCCATTTCTGTGGTTCTGTTGACTCAGCTGCTCCAGCCTGCTGGCTTTGGAGAATGCAGGTGATCTGGATAAGGAAGCCCCCTACCCTGACCCTCCAGTGTAGCACACCTGCTCTACCAAAAAGCAGCCATACTGCTTTTTTGAGCAGGTGCCTGATCCCATTCCTCCTGACTGGGTGAGATCCCCCAATGGGAGTCTTCAGCCACCTCGTACTGGTGCATGCAGGCCAGCAAAAGGTCAGTAATCCCTGGGACACAGCTTCCAGAGGAAGGAGCTGGCAGTCATCTTTGCTGTTTCATGGTCTTCATTTGTGATACCTCTGGGTACAGGAGAAATTGACGTTACTGGGGTCTGCAGTTGACCCCTAGCAAACTGCAGCAGCCTTACAGTACAGTGGCCTGACTATTGAAATAAAAACAAACAGAAAACAACAACAACAACAACAAAATACCCACAAAAACCTCATTCAAAGGTCAGCAACCTCAAAGATGCAAGGTAGATAAGCCCAAAAAGATGAGAAAGAATCAACACAAAAACACTGAAAAGTCAAAAAGCCAGAGTGCCACTTCTACAAATGACCACAACACCTCTCCAGCAAGGGCACAGAACTGGGGTGAGGCTGAGATGACTGATTTGACAGATGCAGGCTTCAGAAGGTGGGTAATAATGAACTTCACTGAGCTGAAGGACCATGTTGTAACCCAATGCAAAGATGCTAAGAATCATGATAAAACAATACGGAAGCTGATAACCAGAATAGCCAGTTTAGAGAGGAAGATAACCTACCTGATGGAGCTGAAAAACACAACACAAGTACTTCACAATGCAATCACAAGTATCAATAGCAGAGTATATCAAGTGGAGGAAAAAATCTCAGAGCTTTAAGACTACCTTTCTGAAATAAGTCAGGTAGATAAAAGTAGAGAAAAAAGAATGAAAAGGAATGAACAAAACCTCTGAGAAATATGGCATTACATAAAGAGGCCAAACTTATGACTGGTTAGGGTACCTGAAAGACACAGGGAGAATGGAACCAAGTTGGAAAACATACTTTAGGATATTATCCAGGAGAACTTCCCAAACTTAGTAAGACAGGCCAACATTCAAATTTGGGAAATGCAGAGAACCCCAGTAAGATACTCAATGAGAAGATCAACCCCCAAATACATAATCATGAGATTCTCCAAGGTTGAAATGAAAGAAAAAATGTTAAGGACAGCCATAGAGAAAATCCAGTTCATCTACAAAAGGAAGCCCATCAGACTAACAGCAGACCTCTCAGCAGAAACCCTAAAAACCAGAAGAGATTGGGAGGCAATATTCAACATTGTTAAAGAAAAGAATTTTCAACCCAGAATTCCACATCTGGCCAAACTAAGCTTCATAAGCAAAAGAGAAACAACAACCTCTTGATACAGGCAAATGCTTAGGGAATTCATCACCACCAGACCTGCCTTGCAAGAGCTCCCAAAGGAAGGACTAAATATGGAAAGAAAAAAGTATTACCAACCTCTGCAAAAACACACTGAAGTACACAAACCAATGACACTATAAAGCAACCACACAAATAAATCTGCAAAATAACCAGCTAACATCATATTGACAGGATCAAATCCATATATATCAATACTAGCTTTAAATGTAAATGGGCTAAATGCCCCAGTTAAGACAGAATGGCAAGCTGAATGAAAAGACAAGACTCACTGGTGTGCTGTATTAAAGAGACCCATCTCACATGCAAATACACACATAGGTTCACAATAAAGGGATGAAGGAAAATTTACCAAGCAAATGGAAAACAGAAGAAAGCAGGAGTTGCAAGCCTAGCTTCCAGCAAAACAGACTTTAAACCAACAAAGATCAAAAAAGACAAAGAAGGGCATTACATAATAGTAAAGGGTTCAATTCAACAAGAAGAGCTAACTATATGAAACATCCAGATTCATAAAGCAAATGCTTAGAGACCTTCAAAGAGACTTAGACTCCCACTCAATAATAATGGAAGACTTTAACACCCCACTGACAGTACTAGACAAGTCATCAAGACAGAAAATTAACAAAATATTTAGAACCTGAACTCAGCTCTATATTAAGTAGACCTGATAGGTATGTACCAAACTCCCGACTTATTTAACAGAATATACATTCTTCTCATCACCACTTGGCACTTACTCTAAAATTGATCACGTAACAAACAAGAAGTAAAACATTCTTCAGCAAATGTAACAGAACTGAAATTATAACAAAGTCTCACTGCACAATCGAATTACAACTCAAGATTAAGAAATTCACTCAAAACCACACAGCCATGTGGAAATTGAACAACTTGCTCCTGAATGACTTTTGGGTAAACAATGAAATTAAGGCAGAAATCAAGAAGTTCTTTGAAACTGATGAAAACAAAGAGGCAGCATACCAGAATTTTTGGGATACAACAAAAGTGGTGTTAAGAGGGAATTTATGGCACTAAATGCTCATGTTAAAAAAGCTAAAAAGATCTCAAGTTAACAAGGTAACATCTCAACTAAAAGTACTAGAGAACCAAGAGCAAACAAATCCCAATGCTAGCAAAAGACAAGAAATAACCAAGATCAAAGCTGAACTGAAAGAGATAGAGACACAAAAAACACTTCAAAAAAGTCAGTGAATCCAGAAGCTGTTTATTTGAGAAAATTAATAAGATATATAGACGATTAGCTTGGCTCATAAAGAAAAAAAAGAGAGAAGAATCAAATAAGCACAATCAAAAATGGTAAGGGGGATATTATCACTGACTCCATAGAAATATAAACAACCATCTGAGAATATTATAAACACCTCTATGCACATAAACTAGAAAATCTAGAAGAAATGAATACATTCCTGGGCACATACACCCTCCCAAGACTGAATCAGGAGGAAACTGAATCTATGAATAGACCAAAAATGAGTTGTGAAATTGAGGCAGTAACAAATAACCTACCAACCAAAAAGGCACAGGACCAAATGGATTCACAGCTGAATTTTACCAGAGGTACAAAGAAGAGCTGGTACCATTTCTATGGAAACTATTCCAAAAAATTGAAAAGAAAGGACTCCTCCCCAACTAATTCTTTGAGGCCAAAGAATTCTGATACCAAAACCTGGCAGAAATACAACAACAATAAAAAAAAACTTTAGGTTAGTATCCTTGATGAACATGATGCAAAAATCTTGAATAAAATACTGGCAAACTGAATCCAGCAGCACATCAAAAAACTTATCCACCACGATCAAGCAGGCTTCAACCCCAGGATGCAACAAAGGCAAATCAATAAATGTGATTCATCACATAAACAGAACTGAAGACAAAAATTACATGATTATCTCAATAGATGCAGAAAAGGCTTTTTGCTAAAATTCAACATTGATCCATGTTAAAAACCCTCAATCAACTAGAAAATGAAGGAACATAACTCCAAATAATAAAAGCCATATATGACAAACCCATTGTCACCACCATACTGAATGGACAAAAGCTGAAAGCATTCCCATTGAAAACCAGCACAAGACAAAGATGACCTGTCTCATCACTCCTATTCAGCATAGTATTGGAAGTTAGGATTAGAGAAAATCAAATTATCTTTATTTATGGGTGACATGGTTCTATATCTAGAAAACCCCATCGTCTCAGCCCAAAAGCTTCTTAAGCTGATAAGCAACTTCAACAAAGTCTCTGGGTGAAAAGTCAATGTACAAAAATCACTAGCATTTTTATATACAAACAGGCAAGCAGATAGCCACATCATGAATTCACAACTGCTACAAACAGAATAAAATAACTAGGAATACCGCTAACAAGGGAGGTGAAAGACCTCTTCAAGGAAAATGACAAACCACTGCTCAAAGAGATCAGAGAGGACAGAAACAAATAGAAAAACATTTCATGTTCATGGATAGGAAGAATCAGTGTCATGAAAATGGCCATACTGCCCAAAGTAATTTATAGATTCAATGTTATTCCCATTAAACTACCATTGACATTCTTCACAGAATTAGAAGAAACTATTTTAAAATTTGTATGTAACCAAAAAATAGTCTGGATAGCCAAGAAAAGTCTAAGCAAAAACAATAAAACTGGAGGCATCATGCTACCTGACTTTGAACTATACTGTTAATACAAGGTACAGTAACCAAAACAGCATGATACTCGTACAACAGCAGACACATAGACCAATGGAACAGAATAGAGAACTCAGAAACAAGATTGCACACCTACAACCATTGGATCATCAACAAACTTGACAAAAACAAGCAATGAAGAAAAGACTTCCTGTTCAATAAATGGTTCTGGGAGTGCTGGCTGGACAAATGCAGAAAATTTAAACTGGACTTCTTCCTTACACCATACACAAAAATTAACTTAAGATAGATTAAAGACTTAAATGTAGAACCTGAAACTATAAAAACCCTAGAAGAAAATCTACACAATACCATTCAGGACCAAGGCATGGGTAAAGATTTCATGATGAAAATGCCAAAAGCAGTTGCAACCAAAACAAAAATTGACAAATGGGATCTAATCGAACTAAAGAACTTCTGCACAGCAAAAGAAACTATCATCACAGTGAGCAGACAACCTACAGAAAGGGGGAAAATCTTTACAATCTATCCATGTGACAAAGGTCTAATATCCAGAGTCTACGAGGAACCTAAACAAATTTACAAGAAAAAGAAAAACATTAAAAAGTGGGCAAAGGACATGAACAGACACTTCTCAAAATAAAATACACATGCAGCCAACAAGTATATGACAAAAGCTCAATATCACTGATCATCAGAGAAATACAAATCAAAACCACAGAGAGATACCATTTCACACTGGTCAGAATGACTTTTATTAAAAAGTCAAAAAACAGTAGATGCTGGTGAGGTTGCAGAGAAAAAGGAATGCTTTTACACTGTTGGTGGGAGTATAAACTACTTCAACCACTGTGGAAGACAATGCTGGGATTTGTCAAAGACACAGAGACAGAAATACCATTTGACCCAGCAATCTCATTACTGGATATATACCCAAAGGAATATAAATCATTCTATATAAAGATATATGCATGCATTATATATAAAGATACATAGTGTTCATTGCAGCACTATTCACAATAACAATGACATCAATCCAAATGCCCATCAATGATAGACTGGATAAAGAAAATGTGGTCAAATACACCATGGAATACTATGTCGTCAGAAGGAAAAAAAGAACCAGAATTGCTCTGAGGGAAAAGGAGACAAAAAGCAGACTGCTTAGCTTGTCTTTGTTCTGGGTGAAAAATGTCTTGGCCATGCAGAACAGCTCACCACAGAAGTGATCACACAGGACCTGTGGTCAGAGTTCAAGCTACTAATTTGTTTTAAGGTATGATCCCCCACCTTCAGGAACCTACAGTAGTAGGAGAAAATGGCTTCAGAGTTAGTAGATTTGGAGATCTCCCCAAACCACTTGTAACATCCAGAGACCACTTGAGCTTTATTTCCCCAAAGATTGATTACATTTATTTCTGTTATGTGCTCCCATATTCCAAGTAATATTTTTTGGCATTAGCTCAGCTCGGTTATGTTGGCATTGCAAAGAAACACTTTTCCCCATAAGGCAATAGTGACTGGAAAGTGATCTTTAGACAGTGTCTCAGAAGGCTTGATTATTGAAACCCACAAAAAATCTCATTATCAAATGTTTTAGTGATAACATCTTAGCATGTGCTTCTTCCTATTAGTTTAGAATTATGGGTCTGTTTTTTTTTTAAGATATAGCTCATCTCAGTTCAACAACAAAAAAACTTTTTAATTAAATACTTATACACCTTAGTAAAGGGATCATTGATATAGAAATTATAATGCAGGACTACTATAGCAGTAGCTGAAGGAAGTAGATGTGCAAAATGTTCCTTACAGAAATTTGGCCATATGCACAAAGTAGTCTTAAAAACATGTTTATGCATATCCTTTGTTTCAGTTGCATTTCTAGGAATTTATAGTAAGAAATAATTAAAGATGTATGAGCAGATTGTGCTTTTACTCAGGATGTAGAGAGATGCAACTGACTGTCTCTTCCACCCTAACAATGAGAAAAATCTGGATAATTTATAAAAATGTAACATTTCTTTAACCCATCAAAAATCTGAAGTCATACAATCTTAGTCCATTTAGTGTTGGTACAAAGAAATACCTGATATTGGGTAATTTATAAAAAGAAAATATTTATTTGGCTCATAATTATGCTGGGTGAAAGGTCCAAGATTGTGTATCTAGTTAGGGCCTCAGGCTGCTTTCTGTCATTGCAGAAAACGGAAGTCAGTGTGTGCAGAGATCAAATGGTGAGAGAGCAAGCAAGAGGTTGGGGAAGGTGCTAGTATTTTTTTCTTTTTTAACAACTAGCTTCCTTAAACTAATATAGTAAGAACTTACTCAAACTTTTTCCCAAGGAGGGCATTAATTTATTCCTGAGGGATCCATCTTCATTCCTCAAACACTGCCCATTAGACTCTATCTCCAACATTGAGGATAAAATTTCAACATGAGATTTGGAGGGGACAGATATCCAAACTACAGCCTAGGGAAACCAAGTAAAATGAGTTCCATGGTGACCAATCAGTGTAAAGAGAGATGAGACACGTGATATGTTTCATCTTTGGCAGAGCAGAAGGGAAAATCAGGGTGCCACACAAGTGGTTAAGAAGAAATAAGCTAACTTTTTAATTAATTCTTAAAAGACAAGTGGGGATTAGCACATCACTTTGGAATATATAAAAACCACAGACATAAGAGAGCTCACACTTACATCCACAGACCTCTACAAGATGTTCAATAGAAAGGTTGAAGAAAAGTCAGGAGACTAAGGAGAACTCTTCTCAATGCCACAGGCATGCAGGAGGTGATTGGCTACTGCTGGAGACAGACACAACAAGTCCCACTTTCTTCCCTCACCTTTCATTTCTCTGAATCAAATGCTTTAAGCCACTGGTAAAATGACAGCAAATTATTTAGCTCCCAGGCCACTAGCAGAAACCTATTGCTTCAAGAGGAGAGGTAGACTGGGTGAGGTGGCTCACACCTGTAATCCCAGCACTTTGGGAGGCTGAGGTGGGTGGATTGCTTGATGTCAGGAGTTTAAGACCAGACTGACCAACATGAGGAAACACCGTCTGTACTAAAAATACGAAAATTAGCTGGGCATGGTGGCATGTGCCTGTAATCCCAGCTACTCAGGAGGCTGAGGCAAAATAATGGCTTGAACCCAGGAGGCAGAGGTTGCAGTGAGCTGAGATTGTGCCATTGCACTGTAGCGTGGGTGTGAGAGAGAGACTCTGTTTCAAAAAAAAGAGGTAAATGAGAGGTAAAAGCAGAAATCTGTCCCTAAGAGAGAGGCAGGCATCCACCTTGTACTCAGGATCCTGTAAGGATACCAGGCAAATCTACCTTGGGCGCAGGATCCTAAAAGGATATTATATCACCTAGGAGAAGGGGAGGAAACTCCCACACCAGATCAACCACAAAACAAATTAGAGTTTGACGGCCACACGAAAGAGAGGTAAGAATGCTGAGAAAGCCCTACATTTGAGGCCCAGGTGCACAGGACTTGTCTAAGGAAGAAGCTGGAATAGGACAATAGAAAATCATTCCATCCTCCACCATGAGCCCAGCACTGAGTAACAAGCAACAGTTGAGCAAGCATGTATAGAGAGTTCACCTTCGTAGTGCAGTTGTGAATGGACAAATAAAAGCTGAGGGGATGTGTCAGTCTGTTTGCATTGCTATAAAGAAACACCTAGGATTGCATAATTTATATAGAAAGAGGTGTATTTGGCTCATAATTCTGCAGGTTCTACAAAAATCATGGCACCAGCATCTGCTTCTGGTAGGGCCTCAGAAAGCTTCCATTCCTGGAAGAAGACAAAGATGGAACAGCTGTGTCATATGATGAGAGAGGAAGCAAGAGAGATGCATGCTCTTTTAAACAATTAGCTCTTGCATGAACTCATAGAATGAGAACTCACTCATTACCATGAGGATGGCATCAAGATATTCATAAGAGATTTATCTCTACACTGTATTTCACAATGGTTGAACTAATTTACGCTCCCACCAACAGTATAAAGGCATTCCTATTTCTCCACATCCTCTCTAGCATCTGTTGTCTCCAGATTTTTTAATGATCGCCATTCTAACTGGTGTGAGATGGTATCTCAACGTGGTTTTGATTTGCATTTCTCTAATGACCAGTGATGATGAGCATTTTTTTCATGTTTGTTGGCCTCATAAATGTCTTCTTTTGAAAAGTGTCTGTTCATATCCTTTGCCCACTTTTGAATGGGTTTGTTTTTTCTTGTAAATCTGTTTCAGTTCTTTGTAGGTTCTGGATATTAGCCCTTTGCCAGATGGGTAGATTGCAAAAATTTTTTTCTCATTCTGTTGGTTGCTGGTTCACTCTAATGATTGTTTCTTTTGCTGTACAGAAACTGGAGTTTAATGAAATCCCATTTATCTATTTTCACTTTTGTTGCCAATGCTTTTGGTGTTTTAGTCATGAAGTCCTTGCCTATGCCTATGTCATGAATGGTTTTGCCTAGGTTTTCTTCTAGAATTTTTATGGTGTTAGGTCTTACATTTAAGTCTTTAATCCATCTGGAGTTAATTTAACTTTCAAATGCTCAAAATAAGTAAAATTAACATTTTAAAAATGTCTCCATTTTCTCACACTGTAGTCCCCAAGCAATGCTGTATCAGTGGCAGCTGCAGCAGCAACAGAAGCAGAAACAGGGGCTGGTAGGGGCCAAAAACTCCAAGAGAGTGGAACTTTCCTTTCAAATGAGAGGAGCTGTGGTCCAGAAAAGGCAGACTGAACCTGCATTGCTTTTCTTTCTCTGTCCTCCCACGAGCTGGTGTCAAATGTGGGGATAGTCATGGGAAATGAATAGCAATGTGGGGGTAAAGACAGCATTAGCTACTGAGCCAGATGGCTGAAAAAGGGAGACACAAGGAACCAAAAGTACCTGTAAGATCATAGAATACAAGAAAGAGTATATCGGGATAGAAAATCCATAACATTGTTTGTGAAATCATGTGCATGTGTTAATCAGACCCTGAAAAGCATAATGTAAACTTTGAAAGCTGAGTGAGAAGGTAGTCTGCCATTCAAGTCCCAGATGGGTTACTTGGTTGTACACAAATGGGACCAACACCAGTCATACTTCAAAGGCTTTGAAAGTGGAATTAACATAGAAACCATAACCCACAGAAGGATGATTAAAACTTGTGGCCTGAACCGGACAGAGATGATTGCTTGCAAGAGCTAAAATATCAAGATTTTCCATTAGATTTAAACAAGACCCAGACTCTTATAATATTTTAAATGTTCAAGATAAAATTAATAACTACTCAGTATATAAAGAACCAGGAAAAAGTAAACTTGTATAGGAAAAATAATCAACAAACATCAATCCCCAAATGACAGAGACATTGGAATTATCAGACAAAGCAACTATTAAAAATCGTTTGTTTCAGGAAGCTGTTATAAAAATGTCTCAAAAGGTAAGGATGAATGAATGAAAAGTATAAACCGTAGCAAAAAAAAGATACAAGAACATAATGTAACTTTTTGAACTGAGAAATACAATTAAAAAATGTAATAAAAGGACTTAGTAGCAGAATGGAGATGACAGAGAGTCAGGAGAACTTGAAGACAGACCACTAGACCAATAGAAATGATCCATGATGAAAAGCAAAGGGAAAAATTAAATTAAAAAACAGATCCTCAGACATACAGAGACAACCAAGAGTTCTAACACTTAAGTCATTGAAATCCTACAGGAAGAAGGGTGCTTGAAAATTATTTGAATAAATTATGGATGAAAATTCCCCAAAGTTGGTGTAAGACATAAACCTATAACTTCAAGAAGCTCAGTGAACCCCCACCCCAAAAGATAAGCCTAAAGAGATTCATGCCCATCATAATGAAATTGCCAAAAACTAAAAATGAGGAAGAAACCTTAAAAGCAGGCAGAAAGAAATAGCACATCACCTTCAGGGAATAATGATGTGAATGACTGGATTTCTTGTAAATAACCACTTTGAGATCAGCTTTTCAAAGGACTGAAAGCAAATAACTGTCAACCCAAAATTCTATATTCAGTATAAATATTCTTCAGAAATAAAGGTGAAATAAAGGCATTTTCAGATGAAGAAAAATTAAGAGAATCTGTAGTCAGCAAACCTGTCATAAAAGAACTGCTAAAGAAAGTTCTTTGAGGAGAAGAGAAATGATACTTGATAGAAACTTGGTAAATCAGGAATAAAGAAAGAACAATTGATATAACAAGTATTCAGGTAAACATAATAGAGCAATCTTCTCTTCTTGAGTCTTTTAAAATATGTTTGATGCTTACCTATTCTTTAAATATTAGGTGGAATTCTGCAGCAAAACTCTCTGAGCCTGGAGATTTATTTCTATGAAGTTTTGAAATTAGGAATTCAGTTTCCTTAGGAGTTACAGAGCTATTTGAATTATTATTTCATATTAAGTGAGTTATAGTAGTTTTTGCTTTTTGAGGAACTGGTTCCCTTTATCTAAGTTGTCAAATTTATGTGTGTACAGTTTTTCATAGTTTCCTTCATTATCCTTCTGCTGTCTGCAGGATCTGTAGCAATATCTCCTGTTTCATTCCTGATATTGGTAATTTGTGTCTTCCAGCTTTCTTGTTTTTCTCTTACAGTCCTGTCACAAGTTTTTCGCTCCCAGTATTAATCTTTTCAAATAGTCAACTATTTACTTTGAAACAATGTTTTTCTCTATTGATGTTATAGTTTCAATTTCATTGATTTCTGCTGCTTATCCTTAATATTTTCTTCCTTCTGCTTGCATTGATCTTGCTGTTCTTTTTCTAGGTTTTTGAAGTTAGAGATTAGATTATTAATTTAAGATATTCATGCTTTTCTATTGTATGTGTGAAGTGCTATAAAGTTCCCTCTTAACACTAATTTAGCAGTGTCTCATGAAGTTCAATATGTTGTATTTTTATTTTAATTCCTTTCAATGTATTTTTTATTTCCTTGAGACTTCTATTTGATCTGTGGATTTGTTAGAAGAGTGTTGTTTAGTTTTCAAGTGTTCATAATTTTTCTGTTATTTTTCTGTTATTGCTGTCTAATTTGATTTCATTGTGGTTGAACACACACTGTATGATTTTAGTTTTATAAAATTTGTTGAGGTTTATTATATAGCCCAAGATACGGCCTCTCTTGTAGATGTTCTGTGGGTACTTGAAAAGAATGTTTATTCTGCCGTTATTGGGTGGAGTGTTCTACAAATTTTGATTAAATCCTACTGATTGATTGATTACATTGTTGATTTTTATATGGCCCTACTGATTTTCTGTCTAGTTGTTTCATCAAATATTCAGAGAGTGGTGTTGAATTCCCCAACTATAGTAGTGAATTTGCCTATTTCTCCTCTTTTTTTTCTTTTTCCTTTTTTTTTTTGCTTCACATATTTTACAGCTCTGTTGTTTCATGCATATGCATTTAGGACTACTATGACTTTTTAGTGGATCAACCCACTGGTCATTATATAATGTTTCTTTCCTTCATGTATTTTTTGGCTCTGAATTCTACTTTATCCGCTATCAATAAAGGTACTCCTGATGTCTTTTTATCCCTACTTTCATTTATAACATGCTGCCATTGTTATATCTGAAGTGCATTTCTTATACACAGTACATGGTTGGATCATGATTTTAATCCATAATGGCAATCTCTGTTCTTAACCAGTATATTCAGACCATTTACATTTAATGTAACTATTGCTTTGTTAAGACCTGTCAATTTATTTTTTGTTTTCTGTTTACCTTTTATATTTTTCTTCTCCATTTTCTTATTCCTGTATTCTTGTGGGCTACTCAAACAATTTTTAGAACTTCATTACCTAGTGTGTTTGAGTTTTTTTATTTGCAGTCATCTTAAAGTAGTTTAAAATACTTTCATTACATATATCACTACACATGCATAACTTATTGCAGTTTACTGGTGTCACTATTTAACTACTTGGAGTGAAGTGTAAAACTTTACCTCTATTTACATCCTTTCACTTTGTCACTTACAATATAATTTTCTTGAATAGTTCATCTATGTACAATTAGAATCGTATGAGACCGTTACAATTTTTGCTTCAACTGTCAAGTACAATTTAGAAAACTCAAGAGGAAAAGGACAATCTATTTTATTTACCCATATCCTTACTTACTATGTTCTTTCTTTCTTCCTGATGCTGCAATCTTCCTTTTTAATCATTTTATTTTTGTTTAAAGAACTTTCTTTAGTCTTTCTTTTAGGATAGGTCTGCTGGTGACGAATTCTTTTAGTTCTCTTTCATTTGAAAAGTTTTGGTTGCCCCTTCTTTCCCGAAGGATATTTTCAGTGGCTATAGGATTGTGTGTTGACAGTTTTTTAGTTTTAGCGTTTTAGCACTTGGGAATATTGTGCCAGTTTTCTAGACTTCATGTTTCTTCTCTTTTTTTTTTTAAACGAGAAATCGTCTCCATTCCTATTTTTCTTTCTCTATAGGAAAAGTGTCATTTTTCTCTCACTGCTTTGAAGATTTTTTCTTTGCCTTTATTTTGTAAAAGTTTAATTATGATATGTCTTAGCATGGATTTATTTGAGTGTGTTCTTTTCAAGCTTGTTTAGCTTCTTAAATCTGTAGGTTAATGTCTTTGCCAAATTTGGGAAGTTTTCAGGTATTATTCTTTAAGTACTTTTTCAGCTCCACCTTCTTTCTGCTCTCCTCTACGACTCTTACTACATTAATGTTAGATATTTTAATACTACAGAACTTTGAGGCTCTATTTCTTTATCAGTCTATTTTCTTTTTTTGTTCTGATTGGGTAATTTTTATTACTCAATCTTTCAATTCACCGATTCTTTCCTCTGTCCCCTCCATTTTGCTGTTTAACCCATCCACTGATATTGTTATTTCAGTTATTGTGTTTTTTAGTTATAAAATTTATAATTTTTTCTTCTTTACATTCTCTATTTCTTTTTGAGAACTTCTGTTTCTTTTCTGAGGCTTTCTACTTTTCACTTTTTGGAAGCATGTTTGTTATTTCTTCTTAAAGTATGTTTTATGATGGATATCTTCACATAGTTGTCAGGTAACTCTAACAGTTATGTTATTTTGTTGTTGGTGTCTCTGGATTGCCTTTTCTCATTCAGTTTGAGATTTTCTTGTTTTTGTATGCCATGTAATTTTTGATGGAAACCTAGGAAATTCTGTATTATGTTATAAAATTCTGAATCTCATTATTTAAAAGCTCTGCTTTAGCCAGCTGTATCTGACATCACTCTGGCAGGGGAAGGGTGATACAGCCTTATAACTGATAAGAGGGATTAGACATCGAGATCTCCCACTTGGTCTCTGTTGACACTTAAGAGAATGCACCTCATTACTATGAAAGGTGAGAGAGTTCTGGATCCCCATTAGGCTTCAGTTGATACCTCTCTGGCTGGAAGGGGTAGGAGTGCTTTGGTTTTGCTCTCCACAAAACCGCCACTGACACATTGAGGTGGAGGAATGGCTTCACTACCACTGAGAGGTGCCAAAAGTCCTGAGTTTTCATTAGGCCCTCTCTACACCACCTCAGTAGAGAACTGGAGGAGCACTCCATTAAAATCAGTTCAGAATAGAAGTCCAGGATTCCCACCTGGTCTCCACTTCTGGTGTCGTGGGTCCCATTACCAACTTGTGAGGATGAAAGTAACTCCCTACTTGGTCTTCTCTGACACCATCCTGTTGGCAGTTTGGGTGGATTTGTTGCAAGCTACAAAGGTGAAAGTCTAGCCTACCCACACTTTGTTTCCTTATATGAATGGCTGTAGGACAATTGCTTTTTCTGTTTTATTCGGCTGGAGTGCAACAGTTACTGTCTAAAAGTTTCTGTCCTGCTATGCTGCCCGATTCCTAGTCCTTTGGTTAGAGAAGCAATGCTTTTATTGGAACACTTTTATTGTGTCTGCACCCATTAGTGTTTCTGAGTTGGTGGCTTCTCTAGCTCCAAGTCTGGGATATATGAGATAAAGAGAAAACCCTGGGAGCTCAGTACCATGTCCTATCATTTCCAGAGTCTTTTTATGTTTGTTTTGTATATAAGTTCCAGGGTTTTAGTTGTGCTTAGCAAGGGAAACAGGATAGAGTATATCTACTTCATCGTGTAAGAAATGGAAGTCTTCTACAAATGTTTAAGAATTGAAATCATACAAAGTATGCTCTCTAGTCACAAAAGAATAAACCTAGAAATAAATAACAAAAAGATATCTAAAATATACCCAAATATTTGAAAGCCAAGAAATATACTTAATAAATCATGAGACAATAGAGATGTCACAAGGAAAATTAAAATATTTTGAGTTTAATACAATCAGAAGTATAACATATCAAAATTTGTTAGAGGCAGCTAACGCAGTACTGCAAGAGAAATTTATAGCACTCAGATGCATAAATTAAAAAAGAGAAAAAGTCACAAATCAATAATCTAAGCTCACACCCCCCAAATTTAGAAAGAGTAGAGGAAATTAAATTCAAAATACTGAAATGAATGAGATAATAAAAGTAAGAAAATAAATAAATAGTTTAATTTGGGTTTAACTCATTTAACCCAGGAATGTAAAGCTGGTTCAAAATTTGAAGACCATAGAATACTGATAAGAAACTTTGAGATCTTGGTATATTTCTTGATTTCTCTAAAATCATCACCACAGACAGCTTTCTACTCTGCTGAGGCAGGCCTGCTACTTTATTTTTTTTTTTCAAAAACAATCTTCTTTTCAGGCACGTTTATTGGTAAGCCTTATTGCTTATTGACAAAAAAAGGAGCAAATGTTTCCTTTATTTCCAAGGAATAGAAGAGTTTATGAAGATTTGTAGTGTAGTAGATTATAAGAAAGGACATATAGAGTTCCTGCCGAGCCCTGTGTAATGGACCAGCCTATGAATGTGGGGAAAAAAATGTGGTTTTGGTGGCTAGGGGGACACTATTGGCAAAACACTCTGGGCTCAAGCCTGGGGTCAATGCAATTATTTTGAGCCATTTTTAGTGTATACGAATTAATATAGGAAATAATATAACAATTATTTCAAAAGCTAATCTTTGAAAAAATGTATCAGAGTATGATCATGCAGTCATTTGGTAAATAAAAAAATAAATGTTTATTTCAAAAGAAAAATATATTTGACAAGACAATACAATGAAAAATTGCAGAAAACTATTAAATGAAGGAACATTCATAACTTTCCTTGTTATATATTTCAATGTAAATAAGCAAAATAAATTACACTTGTGTCACTCTTAGGTTTAAAAAACATTAAGCCAGGTGTGGTGGCTCACACCTCTAATAGCAACACTTTGGGAGCCCAAGGTAGGAGGATTGCTTGAGCCCATGAGTTTGATACATGTGTGGGCAACATAGTGAGACCCTGTCTATACAAAAATAAAAAATAAAAGTAAATTGGGCAGGTGTGGTGGCATGTGCCTGCAGTCCCAGCTACTCAAGGGGATGAGGCAGGAGTATTGCTTGAGCCCAGCAGTTGCAGCTACAGCGAGCTTCACTCAGCCAGGATGACAGAGCAAGAGTCTGTCACAAACATAAATAAAGAAATAAAGGATAGAAAAAAAAGTTAAAATAAATCACGTTTCTTTAAAGCAAAATAAAAAATATTCAAAGACCAATAAAGTAATTCATCATAACAATAGACAAACTTATAAAAACATTTAATCATATCACTTGATCCAGCAAGAACATTTGACAAGATTCAATGTTCATTCATGTTAAAAACTCTCTGAAACAGGAAGAGAAAAAAAATTCCTAAAACTGATAAAGGGCATCTCCAAAAATCCTACAGCCAGCAGGTCTCTAAAAAATTTCTGTATCATACTAAATGATGAAAAAATTAATGTTTACTCTCACGATCAAGAAAAATAAAGGCATGTTCAATTGTTCAATCAGACCTCTCTTATTCAACATTGCAGTAGATATCCTAGCTAGAAATAAAATAGAAATAAAACACTATACATGTGAAAGGAAGAAATGAAACTGTCTTCTTTTATAGAAAACATGATTGTGTCTGTGAAAAATTTTCAAACAATTACTAAAAGTTTCTAGAACAAATAAGTGAGTTTAGCAAAGTCACAGGATATAGGTCAATGAACAAATATCAATTATATTTCTGTTTGCTGGCAAAGAAAAATTGGAAAATGAAATTTTAAAAAACTATCTTACCACCTACAATAGCACCAAAGACATAAAATACTTACATATATATAAATCTAACAAAATATATACCAGATTTGTATGCTGAAAATGTAGCTTCATTGTAATATTGGTTTTATAGACAAAAACTGCAAACCAGATAAATACCAATAATAGAGGACTGGTTGAATTATATACAATTCTTTCAAATAAAAAAGCACTACTCAACAATTTAAAAAGACATAATAGATTATTATTTCTCAAAATGTGCTTTCAGTGTGTTATGTTTAAAAAGGAACTTTTAAAACATGCAGTAAAATTTTGTTTAAAACTATACATGTTTATGCATAGCAATGAGCTGCAATAAATATAGATAAATGCTAAAATAACAATTGTCTCTGACTAAGATTATGAGTATTTAAAACTTTTAAAATCTATTTGCTTACTTGTTTTTCCTTATATTTATACATGAATATATGCAGTTTATCATAAAAATAAACAATAATTATGTTTATACCTTACATTTTGTCTCCATCAGCTGTTGTATGGTTTAGAAGGAAGGCGAGAGTGAGATATATGCACCATCTTTCTAAATTTCTCTTCATCCTTTGTATCTTCATCTGAGTAACTCTCTAAATAAATTTGACCCCAAACTTATCACTTAACTACATTGAGATTTGGAAAATTTCATTTGACCTTCATATTTTCAATATTCTAGAATTTCAATTACATTTCCTGTTTCTCTGAAATATTTTGTGATCCCTTTATATTTTGACATTCATATGCAATTTTGCCTTTTTGAATCTCCTTTTTTTACCCTCATTACATTTGGTGTGATAATGTGAAACATCACTCATTTCAGCAGTAGTTTTAATCAAACGATAGTATAAATGCTCACATTTTCACCTGCATTCTAAAATATCACTAAATATTCATATCATGTATGTATTTTATTCGGATACTGCTAGGGAATGTAATTTCTGTTTTACTTGTATTGTCTGCTTTGGAGAAAATCACTAATTTACATCTTGAAATTATTATTATGTTAAAATATTCCTGAGCAGAAATCAGATCCTGAATCATGAACAAAGTCTTTTGCCTGATCCTTTTTCTAAAAGTCACCTATCCTCCTCTCCCCTTTAAAGGACTGTAGAAATCATCACACACTAGTTAGTTGCTGACCCAGGGTTCTAGCATGTGATGATGAAATTGAGCAAAAAATCAAGTATTGCTAACTGAGTTAATCATAACACATCTGCAGCATGGCATAGCGTTTAGGACAACAGGCTCTAGAGTCATACTGCTTGATTTCCAAATCCTGCCTTATGGGCCAGGGGACCTTGGAAAAGTTACTTAATCTCTCTCAGCCTCCATTTCTACGCCTATAAAATAGGGATAATTCCAGTACATTTTTTAGAGGAATGATATGAAGATAAGTTGAATCAGTGCTTGAAACATAGTAAGTACTTAATAAATATTATCAATTATTATTTAATGAAATGGTGGTTTGGGGTGGGGAGTTTCAGGATACAGTTTAATAAACATTAGATTTAAAGGCCCTAATTAATCTAATGACAGCTACATGACTGACAGAATGTTCTGACATTTACTTACTGAGCACTGGATTCCACACATCAGTGCTAAATGCTATCGCATACTACTATCTGGTTCGATATAACCGCCCCACATAATCTTATGGGATAAGTATTAGCATGTCTGTTTTATAAGCAGCATAGCATAGCAATTAAGAATTCAGGCCCAGAATCGGCCTTCCAGGATTTTAATTCTGACTACCAGTTATTAGCTATGTAACTTGGTCTTTGAAAAATTCAGAGCCTCGTTTCCTCCATCTATAAGGTGAGGAGCACTTTAAGCAAAAGCCTATGTCAGAAGACAACTATGAGGATTAAATGAGCTACTGCATATTAAACCCTTAGCACAATTCCTGGAGCAGAAGTGATCAAAAACTCTTAGCTGTTATTACTGCTACCAGAATAGCTGATAACATGTATCTCGTCCTAGGCACAAAGGTCCCTAATTTTCTATTTAATGATTTTTGCATATTTTTGCTTATTATGGTAATTCAATTATGTTTCCTTCGTTTCAGTGAAGATCCATCTTTAAAATGCGTTGTCATCTCTGACTGCTCTATAAGGTCTTTGCTACTTAAAAAAACAGTAATTTATAGACAGATTAGGTAGTTTATGTTAAAAGTTGAACAAAGACCAGGAGGGGATTCTTCCTGGGCATCATATAACTTGTCAGCATATAAAAGACTGAAAGGGAGATACCTGTAATTGACTCTGTCATTTACAGCATAGGTATTTGTATGATTTGTGAACTATCTTGTACATTTTTCTATTTCTTTTCTTTTCTTTTTTGGAGATGGTTCTCACTCTGTCACCCAGACTGGAATGCAGTGATGCAATCTCTGCTTACTGCAACCTCCACCTCCCAGGCTCAAGCCATCCTCCCATCTCAGCCTCCTGAATAGCCAGTAGCTGGGACCACGGGTAATGTACCACCACACCCGGCTAATTTTTTTTGTATTTTTGGTAGAGATGGGGTTTCACCGTGTTGCCCAGGCTGGTCTTAAACTCCTGAGTTCAGGTGATCCACTCACCTTGGCCTCCCAAAGTGCTGGGATTATAGGCATGAGCCACCACTCCCAGCCTGTGTTTTTCTAAGTTATGAGTATAGAGTATATATGGTCCAATATTCTGGCTAACCTTACTGAAAAGTGCAGTAAAGTAGGAATGTGTTTTGTCCAACCCAAAACTGAGATAAACATGATTCTTGGCCTTCCTCTGTGGAAAAATGGTAAGGTGATATCTAAATGGAAAAAGGCAATCATCAAAATCTACATTCAGGTGAAAAATCTTGCTTTATTTTTATAATGTTAAACTATTTATTCATTTATTGAGACAGAGTCTTACTCACCCAGGCTGGAGTGCAGTGGTGCAATCTTGGCTCACTGCCACCACCTCCCTCCAGGTTCAAGCAATTCTCCTGCTTCAGCCTCCTGAGTACCTGGGACTACAAGCTTGTGTCACCACATCCAGCTAATTTTTGTATTTTTAGTAGCGATGAGGGTTTCACCATGTCGGGGCCAGGCTGGTCTTCAACTCCTGACCACAGGTGATCTGCCCACCTTGGCCTTCCAAAGTGCTCAGATTACTGGTGTGCGCCACCACACCCAGCATAAGAAAATCTTTCTATGGAGATAACCAAGGAGCTCCAGGCAATGATCTCCTCTGAACAGCCCTGAATACCCTTGATAAGATATAGCCTCTAAATTTGACAGACAAAATATTTTTTATTTATTTTGAAGACAGAAAAGGTCATTTGAATCCTGAGATTTCACAACTTCAGTAGTTAAGCAGTACCAAGCCAGTATGAGTTTTTGTTTTATTTGGGCTATGTGATTGAACAATCTTTTAGAAAACTTTGAGGATCGAACAGGTGCAGTCGATTATGCCTGTAATCCCAGCACTTTGGAAAGCTGAGGTGGGAGGATCATTGAGGTCAGTGGTTTGAGATCAGCCTGGCCAACATGGTGAAACCTCATCTCTACCAAAAATATTTTTTAAAAATTAGCTAGATGTGGTGGCACATGCCCGTAATCTCAGCTACTTGGGATGCTGAAGCAGGAGAATCACTTGAACCTGGGAGGCAGAGGTTGTAGTGAGCTGAGATCATGCCACTGCACTCCAGCCTGAGTGACAGAACAAGACCGTCAAAAAAAAAATGGGGCTCAAAATTCAGAACTCAAAAAGCTCAAGAGAGACATCTTAGGAAGAATACTAAATTTTGTAAAACATCCCAAGAAAACAATATGAGAGGAAGTGGCTAAGCATAAAGCCTCTTTACTTCATTGTAAACCTTGTATCATTTACACTATATTTAAATTGTCATTTGAGAAAGCTATATAAAACTTTCAACACTAAATAAGAATGCAAAATAATTAGTTTATATTTGTGTTTGAGAAAAGTTATTTGAAGCAACTTATACATCAAGAGTATAGCTTCAAATAAGCAATACTAAGTACTGTAAAGCACAATGCACATTAACAAAAGTACTTTTATCATTGTATCCTTGATCTGGGATCAGTTGTATGACAATACTCCCTTCCCAAGTTTTTGGTTCTGACAAATATCAAACCAAAGGGATTTCTTGTCAAAGTAATGCACAGTGAAACCAGTAGGAATCAGTAAAACCAAACACAAACTTCTTGCTCCAAACACAAATAAATACTAGATAAAACATGACAAAATTATTTTAAAGTACACAATCAAGGTTAAAAATAAAAAGAATAAAGCCCCTTGTGCCAAAAAACAAGAAGAATCTCAAAGTCAGCTATGGCAAATGGCTGTTGAAATAGAGCAGCTTATGGATATCTAAGGAATAGAATTGCATCTAGGAGTTTGGGTTTTAACATCTATTCAGGAATGGCAAATAAGGACTCAGGCTCATGTAGAAAACTAGAATTGAGCCCACAGCATAAAGCCACATGCCACAAAATATGTCCCTTACATGAAACAGTTAATAAGAAGACTCTGCCTACTAGCCAAGGGAAGCAGCAAAGTATTTCATCATCTTCTTGGCACTGTGTATAATAATAATAATATAGAGAATCAACTACAAAAACCAGCCCCCAAATCTGAATCATCCACGTATGTGAATTTTTAATTCACAATACTTGCATGTTATAGAAACCCGAGGCCATATAATAATCATAAAAATAAGTCTGAAGAAAGCTAATTCTGTAGAGATTTCAAAGAAAGCCAAATTGACTCAGGGTTGGACCTCTACAGCCAAATGATCTAAGATGGCTACTGAAAATAAATCCTTTGAAGACTGGTTGACATTCAAAAATTTCAAGAAAAAACATGTGAGTAAGAATTTGGACCCCCAGAACAATAAATAATTCAGAATTTAAAATGTATTTAGTTTAACATCTTTTGAAGTCAACTAAAAGAAGAAAAGATAAAGAAATGAATAAACAATCTAGTAAGAATAAATAGGTTTGGAAAATATCTAAATAAGACTGCACATTGAAAAATTTAATTGCTGAAATTAAAACTCGATGTATTAGTTAAATGTATTAGAGATAACTGAAGAAAGTTAAATGAACTGGAAGATAAATCTGAGGGCATCACTGAAAATGCAGCCAAAAGAGATAAAGAAATGGAAAATATGAAAGAGATCAAGAGACATGAACATTCAGAAGAGTCAACACATGGCAATCAAGAGTTTTAGAACGTTAAAATATAAATGCAATATTTAAGGTAATAACTGCCAGAAATTTTTCAGAATTAAAAAAAGCTGGTGTCCCCAGATTCAAGTAGCATCTTGAATCCCTAGGAGGATAAGTTACAGCAAACCACAACTAGACACACTGTGGTGAAATTGCAGAAAAAATAGCAGCCTGAAAGAAAATAAAGATTAACTGCAAAGGGAAGAAAACTATGTTGGCTGTAGATATTGCATTACCAATGAGATCTCAGAAAACAGCGGGATAATGTATTCATAGTACTAAGAAAAAAATAACAATTTAATAAGCTATACACAGCTAAACTATCATCCTAAAGGGAACATAAAATAAAAACTTTAATAGGCATATAAATCCTGAGTTTATTACTGACAAACTAACAGAATTACTAAATGATATGTTACTATGAGAAGAAAACAGAAGCCAGAAGAAGTGTTAAATGCAAAAGGATTGTAAATAAAGTGCTAAACACTTTGATAAACTTAAACATTATTTCCACTACTAGTACATAATATTTATATAGCAATATGAGGCAGACCTTGTCATAAATGTTTTACAACAATCCTGTGAGACAGTTACCTATTTAATCCTATTTTTAAAACGAGAAAACAGAGAGGTTAACTAATTTGCTCATGGTCTTACAGCTAGTAAATGACCATCTGACTATAGAGACTGTGCTTTTAGTCATTTTGCTCTATTGCCTCTTCAATAAATGTCAAGTATAAAAATTTCCTAATAAAAGTGACCAATATAAGGTGAAAGTAAACATCGAAACAGTAGTAACATAGAAAATGGAAAGTGTGAACTCAGAATTAAAGCAGCTTAAAGTCATTCATTGTATTGTTTAGAAGAATTGTAATATTGATTAACTTTGGTTTGTGTTAAGCATAAAGAGTAAAAATTTAAAGATACTGACTAAAATAATAGAAATAAATATATAACAAACCAAGATAGGGGGAAAAGGAGTAAAGAATTCTTGATTGTTCCAGTAAGCAGGTAAAGAGAAAAAAATGAATTAAATAAACAGCAGAGTAAAAAGAAAAGACAAACTGAAAGAGAACAAATACCTCAAGATACTTAAATGATAAATGTGAACAGGTTAAATACAACTATAAAAAGAGAGATTCTCATTCTGCATTAAAAATAGTGAGCCATATGATACTTATAAGCGATACATCTAAAACATAATGATACACAAAGTAAATAGATTGAAAAATATACACTAGTCAAATACTAACAAAAGAAAAGTTGATTTAACAATATTAGCATTAGACAAAATAGATTATAAAATGCAAAGGATTAATAGAAACAAGAAAACAGTAACAATAAAAAGAAAAATCCACCAAGAATAGTCACAGTGATGTACCTCTATGTACTTGACAACATAGCATCAATATATATAAAGCAAAAATATTAACCAAATGACAAAATTTTATAAATCCACAATTAGAGTGAAAGACTTTTAATATACCTTACTAAGAAACTGATGGCTCAAGCGAACAAAGATTTGCACACCTATAGAAGATTTGAATAACACTTGACAGGTACTCTGATAGACTAACATGGAACTCCAAACTCAAATAATACAGAATTCACATTCTTTTCAAATTCATATGTAGTACGCCACAAAGGACCGATTTTAGATCGTTTCCGAGAGAAGGAGGCAGTGGTCTTCATTTCAGTTGGCCTTCATGTATTTTTATTCTAATCCCCTCAGACTTTTAAGAACAACATGTTCCTTTGCATGCTTTAAAGATGACATTTTTTGTTGTATGTGTAAATAGGTACAAAAAGTATTATTTTCCACATAGTGTAAACAAAATAAAACTGCTAAATCATTCTTTATTGCTCACCATTGTCTACTTTAAATATACATAGTTCCTGTTTTCCCTTGACCTCATATACACATTCTGTTCCCTCCCCAGATTTTTATGCTTGAATATCTATAATTTATCCACATAAAAATGTGTACATAAATTCAAATTAATTAATTTCTTTTTTATTAACACAAGGCTCTATGTGGTTTTTTTCTTCTGATTTTGGGCTATCATTACAACGATCCATATTACACAATTTTTAAAAGCAATATACATGTATTAAATATTTTGATGAAAAAATAACTAAACCCCAAATTAAATTTTATTGCAAATGGATCTCTTAATGCATTGTTTGAAAATGGGCTTTTAATTAATCCATATATCTCAGGATGAATATTACTTTTTGGTAGAGATAGAGTTCAGTATCATTTCTATTCTTTGAACATTTTTGTATATATGAGGGCTAAGAAATTTGGTTTATATAAACAAGTACTAGAAAAAGGTTGGAATAACAATGTTACTCTATTCCTTGAACTCTCTCTGAGTTACATGCCAAAATCACTTAATGTATTTCATCACAAATTATTTTTTGTACACTGATGATAATGTAAATTAATGCAGTCATTATGGGAAATAGCATAATATGTAGTATAGAAGTTTTTTTAAAAAATTAAAAATAGTACTATCATATGATCCAGCAATCCCACTACTGTGTACATACCCAAAGGAATTAAAATAAGTAGGTTGAGATACCTGCCCTCCCACAATCATTGCAGCATTATTCACAATAGCCATGAAATAGAATCAACCTGTGTCCATCAGTGGGTGAATGGATAAGGAAAATGTGGTACACAGCCACAATGGAATAGTAGTCAGCCTTAAGAAAGAAAGAAATAGTGTCATTTGCGACACGATAGATGAACATTGAGGATCACATATTAAGTGAAATAAGCCAAACACAGAAAAATAAATACTGCATGATCTTACTTAAATGTGGAGTGTAAAAAGTCAAACTCATAGAAATAAAGTAAAATGGTGGTTACCACAGGCTAGGGGATTGGCAGTGGGGCACTTAGGAGATGCTGGTCAAAGGACATAAAATTTCAGTAAGACAGAAGAAATAAGTCCAGAAGATGCATTGTATATCATAGTGGCTATGGTTAATGACAATATATTGTGTATTTAAAAATTGTTGAGTAGATTTTAAGTGTCTCACCACAAAAAATAATAAGTATATAAGGTAATGCATATGTTAATTATCTCAAAGTATACATTTTCAAAACATCATGTTGTACACAATAAATATATATCTTTTGTTTGTTTGTTTTTGAGACAGTGTCTCACTCTATAGCCCAGGCTGGAGTGCAGTGGCACCATCATGGCTCACTGCAGCCTCAACCTCCTGTGTTCAAGTGATCTGCCCACCTCTGCCTCCTGAGTAGCTGGGACTACAGGTGCACACCACTATGCCTGGCTAATTTTTGTATTTTTTGTAGAGACGAGATCTCACTATGTTGCCCAGGCTGGTCTCGAACTCCTGGGCTCAAGCCATCCACCCATCTCAGCCACCTAAAGTGCTGGCATTACAGGTATGAGCCACCACACCCAGCCTCAATAAATATATATCAATTTTGTCAATTAAAAATTAATTAATTAATTAAAATTATTTTTAGTGCTCTATCAGTGGGTGACTCTATTAAGTCATCTTGAAATCTTTTCTGAGGCAAATCAATTTCAGGAGAGAATGCATAAGGAGGGGATATTGAAATAAACACAAATTGCCTACATAGTCCCAGGAGTAAATTCACCCCAATTCAAAAATCACTGTTTTTCTTTACCATCTTATAATTGAAAGTTTCTGTAACATAATTTTTTAATTAAAAATTAAAAAACCTGAGCAAAGTGTCAACATTTATTAATTTGGGATGTAGGTATATGGGTGTGTCTATTCTAGTACTTTCTATACTTTTCTGTGTATTTAAAACATCTAATTTAACATAATATAAGAATACCTTGGAGATACTGTCAGCTTCGTTTCAGACCACTAAAAATTTGCAAGTCACATGAAATTTTTGGTTTCCCAGCTCACATAAAAGTTATGTTCACACTACACTGTAGTCTATTAAGTGTGCGATATAGTATTATGTATTTTAAAACAATGTACATACCCTGATTTAAAAATACTTTATTGCTCAAAAATGCTAACAATCATCTGAGTCTTATTGAGTCTTAATCATTTTGCTGGTGGAGGATCTTGCCTCCATGTTGATGGCTGCTGACTGATCTGAGTTGGGTGGTTGCTGAAGGTTTGGGTGGCTGTGGCAATTTTTAAAAATAAGACAACAATGACGTTTGACAGATTGATGGACTCTTCCTTTTATGAAAGATTTTTCTGTAGCATGTGCTGCTGTTTGATATCATTTTACTACATTAAATCTTTCAAATTTCAAGGCAATCCTCTCAAACCCTGCTGTAGCTTTATCAATTAAGTTTATACAATATTCTAAATCCTTTGTTGTCACTTCAACAATCTTCACAGCTCTTCAATAGTAGTAGATTGAAGAGCTGTGAAGATTGTTGCATCTAAAGCAACCACTTTCTTCGTTCATCCATAAAAAACAAGGCCTCATCTGTTAAAGTGTTATCAAAAGATTGCAGCAACTCAATCACCTCTTAAGGCTCCTTCTAGTTCTCTTGCCATTTCCACCACATATTCAGTTATTCCTTCATATAGTCTTGAACTCTCAAAGTCATTCATGAAGGTTGAAATCCACTTCTTTCAAACTCCTGTTAATGCTCATATTTTGACCTCTTCCCATGAATCACAAATGTTCTTTATGGCATCTGGAATGGTAAATTCTTTCCAGAAGGTTTTCAGTTTACTTTGCCCTGATTCATCCAAAGAATCTTTATGTCAGCTATAGCCTTATAAATTATTTTCTTAAATAATAACACTGGAAAGTAAAAAACAAAACAAAACAAAAAACCTGTTTGATCCATAGGCTATGGAATGGATGTTGTGCTAACAAGCATGAAAACAATATTCATCTCCATCAGAGTTCCTGGGTGATCAGCTGCACTGACAATGAGCAGTAGTATTTTGAAAGAAATCTCTTTTTTTTTTTTTCTGGGCAGTGTGTCTCAACAGTGGGTTTAAAATATTCAGTAAATTATGCTATTAACAGCTGTGCTGTCATTCATGCTTTGTTGTTCCATTTATAGAACACAGGCAGAGTACATTTAGCATAATTCTTAAGAGCCCTAGAATTTTAGGAATGGTAATTTAGCATTGGTTTCAACTTAAAGTCACTAGCTATGTAAACACCTAAGATAGTCAGCCTGTTCTTTGAAACTTTGAAACCAATATTGACTTCTCCTCTGTATTTATGAAAGTCCTAGGTGGTATATTCTTCTGAGATGCTGTTTCATCCCCATTGAAAATCTATTGTTTAGTGTAGCCATCTTTGTCAATGATCTTATCTAGATTTTCTGGATAAATTGATGCAGCTTCTACATCAGCACTTTCAGCTTTGTCTTGCACTATGTTGTATAGACAACTTCTTTCCTTAAACCTCATAAACCAACCTATGCTGGCTTCAAACTTTTCTTCTGAAACTTTCTCAGCTGTTTTAGCCTTTATATAATTGAAGATAATTTGGGCATTGCTCTCAGTTAGGCTTTGCCTTAAGGAAATATTGTGGTTGGGTTGATCTTCTATCCAGACCATTAAAACTTTCTGTATATCATCAAGAAGGCTATTTCACCTTCTTATCATTTGTGTGTTCACTGGGGTAGCACTTCAAATTTCCTTCAAGAACTTTTTCTTTGCATTTACAACTTTGCTCACTCTTTGGTGCAAGAGGCCTAGCTTTCAGGCAGTCTTGGCTTTCAACATAACTTCCTTACTGAGCTTAATAATTTTTAGCTTTCTAAAGTGAGAATCGTGCAACTCTTCCTTTCACTTGAAAACTGGGAGACCAGCTAGCCTTATTAATTGACCTAAATTCAATATTGTTGTGTCTCAGGGAATAGAGAAGCCCAAGGAGAGGGAGAGGGACAAAGTAATGGACTGTTGGTGAAGTCAGAACACACAAAACTTTTATCATTTTATATGGGCACAGTTCATGGTACCCCAAAAACAATTACAATAGTAACATCAAAGATCACTGATCACAGTCATCATAAAAGATATAATAATAATGAGAAAAATTGAAATATTATGACATAACCAAAATGTGGTACAGACATGAAGTGAACACATGCCATTGGAAAAATACAGCATCACAGAAGTGCTCAAAGAAAAGTTTCCACAAACCTTCAATTTGTAAAAAATAAAAAAAGCAACATCTGCAAAGTGCAATAAAGTGAAGTGCAATAAAATGGGGTATGCCTATAATTCATTCCAACTTGACAGTGGTTAAAAGGACCAAATGAGAACATTTTGCTCAAGTCTTAGTACAAGCCCCACTCACTGTGTAGCACATCTTTGTGTGTGTGTGTGTGTGTGTGTGTGTGTGTGTGTGACATTCTGTTGCTTTGATTTCTCAGATTTCATGGTGAATTTCAAAATGTATTATTTAAAAAAAAACCATTTAAAATCCACCAAACTGTGTATAAAGAATGTGAAGGCTTGTCAAGTTTGGAAGCCCCAGATATGGCTGATGTTCATTTATGTTTGCTAGCACCCACCACCACTCCATATCCATCCATTCATTCCTACACCCACACCCTCCGAAAATATTCTATGGGAAGGATACTTCAGAACAAGACTATAGTCAAAATTTGGTAACCAGGATATCTGGATTAGGACGTGAAGGGGTTGAGGCAGAGGGTAGTATAATATTGAACCTATCTAGCCTGAAGATGGCAGCATAAACAGTAAACGCTAAATTTGATCACACAGGTTAGACTACTAAGATTTAGTCAAGTAAAGAAGTGTTCATTGAGTAGCTACAACCTCAAGGCTGTATGAATATCACTGCAAAATCAGCGTATTCAGTAGGAAAATGTACAGACCTAGAAGTCTGAATGACTTGGGTTCAAATTCTGATTATCCTCACATATGCTAGCTGAGTAAGCTCAAACACATTGCTTAATTTCTGCAAAGCTTAGTTTCATAACTTGTAAAATGAGGGTTATAGCATCTATGTGAGAAGCTTTATGCAAGGATTAAATTAAATGAGATTATTTTATGTAATGGGTCCTGGTCAAGCCTAACACAGAGTAAGCATTCATTCAAAACCTGTTTCTTACACCTACAGTGAACTCATTTTTGATGAAGTGGCCAAGAATATACACTATGAAAAAGACAGTCTCTTCAACAAATCGTGCTGGGAAAACTAGGCATCCATATATGCAGAAGAATGAAACTAGACCCCTATTTCTCACCATATACAAAAATCAAATCAAAATGGATTAAAGACTTAAATCTAAGACCTCAAACTATGAAAGTACTATAATAAAACATTGCTGAAATTCTCTAGGACATTGGTCTGGACAAAGATTTCTTCATTAATATCCCATAAGCACAGGCAACCAAAGCAAAAATGAACAAGTGAGGTCACATCAAGTTAAAGAGTCTTTACACAACAAAGAAAAGTATCAACAAACCGAAGAAACAATCCACAGAATGAGAAAGAATATTTACAAACTACACATCTTACAAGGGATTAATCATCACAACATATAAGGAGCTCAAACAAATTTATAGAGAAAATCTAATAAGCAAATTAAAGTGGGTAAAAGATCTGAATAGAATTTCTCGAAAGAAGACATACTAATGGGTAACAGACATATGAAAAGGTGCTCAACATCACTGATCATTAGAGAAAAACAAATCAAAACTACACTGAGATATCATCTCACCCCAGGTAAAATTGCTTATTTCCAAAAGACAGGCAATAACAAATGCTGGTGATGATGCGGAGTAAAGGGAACATGAAGAGGCTTGGAAAGGTAGTGAGCGAGTAGGGGGAAGTGTGAATGGTTAATGGGTACAGAAAAATAGAAAAAATGAATAATAGCTACTATGTGAGAGCATAGCATGTGACTATAGTCAATAATGATTGTACATTTAAAAATAACTAAAATAGTATAATTGAATTGTTTGTAACACAAAAGATACATGCTTGAGGGGATGGATATTCCATCTCCATGATGTGATTCTTATGCATTGCATTCCTATAACAAAACATCTCATGTACCCCATAAATATACACCTGTGTATCCACAAAAATTAAAAATAAAATAAAAAGAAAACTAAAAAAAGTTTCTTTTAGTTTGTCATTTTATAAAGACATTTTTTCATCATTTTAGGGTATTGGAGGTAGAGAAGATTACACAGATAAATTTTGCCACTGGGGAATTTATCAGTTCTGGGTGGATGATCATACGTAGGCTTGGGATAGTGCACTGGTTAAAGAGCTCTGCTGTCGAACTCTCTGGGCACAATTCCTGTCTCTGCCACTTTTTAGATGTATAAACATGGACAAATTACTTCACCTTCTTGCCCTCCATCCCTCAGCTGTAATAGTGTCCCTTGCAGGGTTGTTATAAGAATTAAAAAGGAATAATCCATATAAGGCTTTAGCATTGTGCCTGACACATATACCAAACGTTTAGTTATTTTACACACACACACACACACACACACACACAGACACACACACCCCTTTATGCAAGATCTCAATCCCAACAAACCATGCCTACATGGCTTTCTATTATAGTTGTTTCTTTAAAAAATTGCTGATGGTTTAATTGACAATTAAGTCAGACAATCAATCTTTTTTGGTCTTGTTTCTCAAAGTAAGTTCTGCAGAGATCAGCAACATCAGTATTACCTGGGAGCATGTTAGAATTGCAGAATCTCAAGCCCTACCTCAGACCTACTGCATCAGAATGTACACTTTAACAAGATACTCAGGCGTTTCCTATGCATGTCACAGTTTGAGAGTTGCTGATCTACACCTCCACCTACACTCTTGTTCTTACCATTAATTGTCTCACAGTCCTGTAGCAGACAGAATGTCTTCTATTATTTCCATGAAACCTACCACTGTGACCTTGGTCTCTTCCAGAAGTTCTCAGTGTCCTCTTTGGTCTGTCCAGCCTGTCTAGTACAGAGACTGCAAGATTTATATCTGCTTTCCCACCATCATTGAGCAAGGAAGGCCCTTGGTGTTAGTGTGGTCTTCCCAACTAGATTGCAGACTCCTTGAAGGCAAGGACCATGCTTTTATGTTTCATCTGTATCCTACCATTTACCTCAGATATTCAGTGTAAATTATGTATCAAAGTCTACCTTAGTATCTTGATTATGATAATCTTGGCAGACCTTGGAAGGGAGAGACTCTAACTGCTCTGCGTCAGGATAGCATTTCAGAGGGAGAATAAGAAAGAGTAGTTGCTCCGTGTCCCTAGCACTCCTGATTCCAGTCCAGAAAGCTGTCATCTGAAGTGAGTAATGGCCCTAGCAGAGCTGAGCATGTCTTGGGATGGTTTGCTTGTTAACCACATTGTCAGCAGGCCTGTTGGACCACCTGCTCTTGGGATCCAGAAATCCTCAGAATAACATAAGTGGAGGCAGCCAGGGCACCAGTGGCTGGCATAAGTAGAAAAACTGAATAATTTGGAGAAAAATGTCTCTTTTCTTATTCTCTTCAGGCCCTGATAAAGCAGAGTGACAGAAGTGCGGATAAGGGAGCTCTGCTTGGTTGAGCACTTAAACAAATTCTTATTTTATCTAATTTGTTTCATTTAAATTTGATATGATTTCTAACTTAGAGTTGGAAGAATAGTACGAAGAACTTCTGTATACAGTTTCCTGAATTTGCTAACTGTTTACATCTACCCTCATTTGCTTTATGGTTTTATTTTTCATTCTCATTCTCTCTGCATTGTGTGTGTGTGCATGTGTGTGTATGTGTATAGCTGTGTGTGTGTGTGTGCGTGTGTGTGTATAAACACACACACGCACACACACACACAGCTATACAGAAAAACGATTACATACATGTGCATATATATATTTGTGTACATATATGTAATTTGTTTTTCTGAATCATTGTAAGTTGGACACATTGTGCCACTCAACACTTAAATACTTCAAACTTTAGTTCTTAAGAACATTCTCTTTTTTTATTGTGGTAAATATATGCTACATAAAATGTGCTATTTTAGCCAGTTTTAAGTGTCCAGTTCAGAATGTGGTATGTAACATCACCACTACCCATTTCAAAAACTTTTTCATCATCCAAAACTGAAACTCTGTACCCATTAAATATTAACTCCCCACTCCCCTCTCTACATAGTCTCTGGCAACCACCATTCTACTTTCATCCTCTATGAATTTGACTACACTAGGTCCTCATATACGTGAATTACACGGTATTTGTTTTTTGGGGACTGGCTTATTTCACTTAGCATAATATATTCAAGGTTTAACCCTGTTGCAGCATATGTCAGAATTTCCTTCCTTTTTAAGGCTGAATAATATCCACTGTGTGTATACATCACATTTGGTTTATTCATTTATTTGTCAATAGATACTTAAGTGGAATTGCTGGATCATATGGTAGTTCTATTTTCAGTTTTTTTTTTTTTTTTTTTTTTTGAGGCAGAGTCTTGCCTTGTTGCCAGGCTGGGGTACAGTGGCACGACCTTGGCTCACAGCTACCTCCACCTCCCACATTCAACCGATTCTCTTGCTTCAGCCTCGCAAGTAGCTGGGATTACAGGCAAATGTCATCACACCTGGTAAATTTTTGTGGGTTTTTTTCTTAGCTCATCAGCTATT
The DNA here is from genome assembly GCA_004027715.1 of Plecturocebus donacophilus. Taxonomy (NCBI): domain Eukaryota; kingdom Metazoa; phylum Chordata; class Mammalia; order Primates; family Pitheciidae; genus Plecturocebus; species Plecturocebus donacophilus. The sequence goes on along the minus strand of PVKP010010791.1, from coordinate 419 downwards.
GTTAGTGTATTTTATGTGTGGTCCAAGACCATTCTTCTTCTTCCAACATGGCCCAGGGAAGTCAAAAGATTGGATACCCAGCCAGGCGCGGTGGCTCACGCCTGTAATCCCAGCACTTTAGGAGGCCAAGCCGGGTGGATCACGAGGTCAAGAGATGGAGACCATCCTGGCGAACATGGTGAAACCCCGTCTCTACTAAAAATACAAAAAAAAAAAAAGTAGCTGGGCATGGTGGCCCATGCCTGTAGTCCCAGCTACTCAGGAGGCTGAGGAAGGAGAATTGCTTGAACCTGGAAGGGGGGGGGTGCAGTGAGTCAACGTCGCCCCACTGCACTCTAGTCTGGCGCCTGGTGACAGAGTGAGACTGTCTCAAAAAAAAAAAAAAAAAAATTGGATACCCTTGCTCTAGAACACGTGTG
>PVKP010010790.1:0-63605 GCA_004027715.1 Plecturocebus donacophilus | reverse complement strand
CTACATCAACTAATGGGCAAAACAGCCAGCTAGCATTACCAGAAGCTGTGATTTTTGTCTCTGATAAAACAGACTTTAAAACAACAAAGAACATAAGAAACAAAGAGGGACATTACATGGTGGTGAAAGGATCAATGCAACAAGAAGAGCTAACGATCCTAAATATATACGCACCCATTACAGGAGCACCCAGATACATGGGGCTAGTTCTTAATGACTTACAAAGAGACTTAGACTCCCACACAATAATAGTGGGAGACTTTAACATTACACTGTCAATATTAGGCAGATCAATGAGATAGAAAATTAACAAGGATATCCAGGACTTGAACTCAGACCTGGAACAACTAGACTTAACAAATATTTACAGAACTCTCCTCCCCAAATCCACAAAACATACATTTTTCTCAGTATCACATTATACCTATTTTAAAAGTGACCACATAATTGGAAGTAAAGCACTCCTCAGCAATTGCATAGCATCTCACAAGTTTAAATAAAATATTGGTTGGCTGCTTATTTGTTATTTTCATCCGCTATTCCTTCCTGTCTCCATTGTTAAACACAATTATTGGCATAAAAGAGGTTTTTAATACCCATTTTTAGACTGCATTCTAGCCTGGGCAATAAAACAAGAATCCCATTCTCTCCCCCTCTTTCTTTCTCTTTTATTCTTTTTTTTCTTTCTTTTGCTGTTTCTTTTTCTTTCTCCTTTTCTCTCTTTCTCTAAAAAAAAAAAGTACAAAAATAGAATAAAGACATTTTCAGCATGTAAGATATCAAACAATTCATCTTTTATATAGTGTTCTATCTTCCTCAGGAAGCTACTGGAGGATATACTCAATCAAAATGAAGGAAAATATAAAAAAGAGGAAGACCTTGGATCTATGAATACATGACACAGGCAGAGGTAAAAATGGAGACGTGAAGTGAGATCTCAGGATGAGACGAGAAATAGAAATTAATCCAAATAAGAACATCCTGGGGGCTTTAGGAGATACTTTTCTTCAGAAGAGAAAATGTGCAAATACCAGATATGAAAAAACATATCTAACAGAGACTTGCACACTGGCATGGGAGATTTGGGCATTGCTAAACGCAAACGAAGTTAAACAAGTGTAATTTTTAAATGATAATCAAAACCTATGGGGGAAAAAATGTTTAAAAGGATAGCAAAATAATCAAGGTATATTACAAGGCTCAGCCATGAACAGTTTTATATAGCTATATAATATGAATACAGAATACTGATTTATTTAAAATTATGATAAAAACCATATGTACAAACAAAGATAGGGAAGGGCACATGGATGAAGTGGAACTCACTGGCATGAGAATAAATGAAAGTTAAATTATCATCTGCCAGAATGCTATCAACAGGTAATGTTTAGAGCTAAAAGTCAAGAAGTAACAATAATATCACGTTACAAAGAATCATAGAAATAAACACAAAATACGCTTTCTTCCAGGAAGGTAGGAAAAGGTTGGGGGAGGGTATCATGGATATGACAGTTTTACTAAGAAGCATTGTAGAAATATTTGGCTATTTTCACTGTATGTATGTGTGTAACTGGTAAAAAAACTGAAATTTTAAGAAATTATTTAGAAAGAATACAAATTTATTTCTTAGTGATATGGAGTTAGTACCAAAAGAATCAACTGAAAGAGTTGAAGTAATTATCTCTGGAGAATAAGAAATATATGCAAGTTCAGCTTTGATAAAAATAAAAATTAAATAATAAAAATACTAATGAGTCCTTTTGGGAACACCTTGGTCTGACCAAGTAAAAATGGATCTGGTCAGCGAGGAAAGAGTTTTATCTTCTTTCAATGTAACAGCACAGGCTAATTATTCCTACAACCAAAGCAATGTTTTTCCCCTTCAGGGAGAGCTTTGTTATTTCAATTAGACATATATTCACTATCAGGCCCATAAATATTTCTAATTAGCCTGGTTTCTTTCCATTTTATGAGACTATTTTCAAAGTAGCACCCACATTCTATAGAAATGGAAAGAGAATCTTGGAAGATTGTAATTTCCCTTTCAAGGAAGGAAGAAGGACAACAGATCACACATCCAGAAAGAGTACTTATTAGGTTCAAGCCATTTATAGTACATGTTATTTGGTACAACATACTTGTCAAACTTGGATAAAAGGCTTAACGTGAGTAGCAGTTTCAACCAATTATTCTCAGGTCCTCCAGCAAACATGATAGAAGAGTGTAGGCAAAATATGAGGAGAGAAATAACATGGTGCCCACCACCATGATTTTTCAGGCCCTGACCTTGTCTGGCCTTCCCTATTGAAGAAAACCCAAGGAAGCTCTACCAGGACCCAAGAATGGTTCCAGAAATCAAGAATTCAAAAGTGCATCATAGCCTCAAAAATTAGGCAAAGTTAACATTAGCTATGTTAGACCGTAGAGAAAATATGCCTCATCCAGGGATGCCTACAACACAAAAATTGCTCAATAAGCAACTATCATCACCATCACAATTTCAGAACCCTGCTGAGTAGATATGGCTTAAAGAACAGTGTGGGGAAGGGGGGAACAAAGAGAATTATGACACTGCAGGAGGTGAGTGGAGGTAAACAAAGTGAGGCACATGTCAAAGTAAAGATAAATAATAGATTTGACATGACATGTTGATACTTACTTAAGATAAATAATAGTTTTGACACAACACGTCATCAAATGATTTGGCTGTGTGTCCCCACCGAGATCTCACCTTGTAGCTCCCATAATTCTCGCATGTTGTGGGAGGGACCTGGTGAAAGATGAGTGAATCATGGGGGTGGCTCTTCTCTGTGCTGTTCTCGTGATAGTGAATGGGTCTCACGAAATCTGATGGTTTTTAAAACAGGAGTTTCTCTACACAAGCTCTCTCTTTGGCTGCTGCCATCAACTTGCTCCTCCTTGCCTTCTGTAGAACTGTAAGTCTAATAAACCTAATAAACCTCTTTGTTTTACAAATTGCCCAGTCTGCCCAATAAAGACATTGCTGATATGTTTTTATCAGCAATGTGAAAATGGAATAATACACGTTATGTTTGAAAAAATAATAGCTGTATTTTGTTTTACCAAGTGCTATCTACATGACAGGCACTGTGCTTAAAAGTATATGCGTATTACATTTAACAATTACAGCACCTCTAAAAGGATGGTATGATTAGCCCCAGTGAGGTTCTTGAGGCTTAGGGTAAGGCAGTAATTTCTGTAAGATCTCAGGAGGATAAGTGGTGAAGACGAGGTTACACCCTCTGTCTGGGTCCAAAGTCCTTCCTACCTTGCCATTCTGCCACTCTTCCACTTGGATAGGTATTACAAATAGTTTCTCCTGTGAACTTTTACAAGTATCGTTGTATTTTATGTATTGGAAAAACACAGTACTCTCCATTTTCAAGGAAAGATATTGTGGCTTGGAGACACTGAGCAATTAGCCCAAGGCCACCTGGCTAAAAAGGAGCAGAACGGGGACCTCACTCCAGATAGTGGGGTTCTAATTCCATCACTCTTCTCAGCCCATAACACAACCTTGGAAAGACAAGGCCCAATGCCTGCCTGTTGGGCAGAAGTTCTAAAATGCATCCCCTTTTAGGTTTAAAGTAGGGTAACCATTTGTAATTTGTCATCCAAACACAGAAAGCATGAAAGGGGTTGCTATTCGTTATAATGCCCAGCAAGGAGTGTAAAGTGACTTTTCTGGGCAAGCTGAGGATTCCTCATCAATCCATTTAGAAGAAAAGGCCCTGGCCATTGCTCTCATTAAATTATTCTTCCTGACACAGGAGTAAAAATAGTTTATATTGTTTCCTGACTTTTTATTGATTGCCATTCTAACTGGAGTTAGATGGTATCTCATTATGGTTTTGATTTGCATTTCTCTAACGACCAATGACGATGAGCTTTTTTTCATATGTTTGTTGGCCACATAAATGTCTTCTTTTGAGAAGTGCCTGTTCATATCCTTTGCCCACTTTTTGATGGCAGACAATGTAACGATTCCTCAAGGATCTAGAACCAGAAATACCATTTGACCCAGCAATCCCATTACTGGGTACATACCCAAAGGATTATAAATCATTCTACTATAAAGACGTATGTTTACTGCAGCACTATTTACAATAGCAAAGACCTGGAACCAACCAAAATGCCCATCAATGATAGACTGAATAAAGAAAATGTATCACATATACACCATGAAATACTACACAGCCATAAAAAAGAGTGAATTCATGTCCTTTGCAGGAACATGGATGAAGCTGGAAACCATCATTCTCAGCAGACTAATACATGAATGAAAAAACCAAACACCACATGTTCTCACTCATAAGTGGGAGTCAAACAATGAGAACACATGGACACAGGAAGGAGAACATCACACACAGGGCCTGTTGGGTCAGGGTAAGGGGAGGGAGAGTATTAGGGGAAATACCTAATGTAGATGACGGATTGATGGATGCAGCAAACCATCATGGCACATGTATACCTATGTAACAAACCTGCCCATTCTCCACATGTATCCCAGAACTTAACATATAATAAAAAAAATAATAACTTATATTAGACTCAGTTTAACTATTTTATTTGACATCAGGCATTGAAAATCTTTTTGAAGCAGCCATGTATGCCTCATGCTCCATTTGCCTTTAAATGTGAGAAGTTCACTCTTTCCTAGAATAGTGATCAGCAAACAACAGCTTATAGTCTAAATTCTGCTCACTTGCTGACTGGTTGGTTGTTTTTTGTTTTTTTATTGTGGTTGTTTTTAAAACAGGGTCTCACTCTGTTGCCCAGGCTGGAGTGTTTGCAGTGCTGCAATCTCTGCTCACTGCAGGGTCAACTTCCCAAACTCAAGCGATCCTCTCACCTCAGCTTCCCAAGTGGCTGGGACCACAGGCGTGCACCACCACACCCAGATAATTTTATTTGTATTTTTTGTACGGATGGAGTTCTGCTCTGTCACCCAGGCTGGTCTCGAACACCAGGGCTCAAGCAATTCTTCAGCCTCAGCCTCCCAAAGTGCTGGAATTCCAGGCATGAGCCACCACACCTGGCCTGCTGACTGTTTTTGTAAATAAAGTTTTATTGGAACCAGTTGTGCCCATCTGCTTGCACATTGTCTGTGGCTGCTTCTGTGCTACAACAACATAACTGAGTAGTTGCAGCAGAGCCCATGTGGACCACAAAGCCTAAATAATTTACTGTCTCTTTTTGCAGAGTTTGCTTACCTTTGTTTGTGAAACTGAAATCAAACTCCTCAGCAAAGTATCTGAGGCCCTCCATGATCTTGCTGTGCCTCTGATTCAGACTTTCACCTTCAACTCTCCATAAACACTCATTTTGAACATTTTTCTCAACCCCAGCACCTGCCAACATGTTAAACAGTTCTTTGCATCCCCTTCTCCCTGTACTTAGAGTGCTCAGATTCCCACCTACTCCTTCTGACAAGCTCTCTTCAAGGCTGTGGTGAGGTAAATGTCAAGAAGATTGAGTACTTAGAAAGATGTCTGACACACAAGAAACACTCAGTTCGTTAAATACTATTTAAATACTATTATTATTACTGCTGTTACTCTTATTGTTACATGTTATGTTACATGCAATATAAACAAGCTAGTCCCCCACTTTTTTCATTTTTCAAGTTATCATCCATGAAACACAAATTTAATATTGTATCATATGGAATTATGTTAGTAAACATTAACACTAACACAACATATAAAGTGCTGAACACGTGAAGTTTAAATATTAAAAGATTTGGCTGTGCAAGAAATTCCCTCATTGTTTGTTCACCCAACCCAAACCCTAACTACCCATATCAATGAAGGTAAGTCAAGAAGCTGAAACCAGTCTGAAAAGATCAATTTGGGATCATTTCTGATGTTGGTATTGACAGTCTGAAATGGAGTACAGCTGAGTGCAATAGTAGCATAAATGGTGGTACCTTGAAACACTAGAGTAACCTTTATAAACTGTTGTAGGATCTTCATTGTTTATTGAATCTCTAGATTTATGAATGATTTTTTTACCATCTTGTTTTACACCAATTCCAACTTTTCCTTCTATATTTGTACTATTGAACAGAATATTAGTCACAGAGCTTACTGATAGCAGGGGAAGAGAACACATCTTAAAAATACACCATGCACACCAAATGGATCTTTAATTTTAGGCTGCCATTCCTTTGACTGAGTTTGTCTCAGGGTTTCCTGCAGTGTGAATAATAACAGAGTGCCTGGATTGCTTTTTTCTTATAGATGCATGAACTGGCACTGGAAGCATTCATCAGAAGGGGAAGGAGCTCCCCAAGGGCTCACTGAGTAAAGAGTTATTAAAAGCTGCACAGGAAGTCATATGGCACAAATGTTTATGCCAAACTTCTCTTGGGCACCAAACACCTAATGTTTAATTTTGTAATGGATGACACAAAGACCTAATTATACACAGATATGTGTTCAAAACAAGAATCAAAATTTTGTGCTGAGCTTGGTTGTTCAATTGCAAATCCTGTCCTGCTCATGATATGTGTTTTGGAGTTGATAGGGAAGGAAACACCTTCTCACTCCCAAAATTCCAGAATGCTGGGAAAAAATATATTAAATAAACTTTATGAGATATTATCAAACTGAAAATGGGGAAAATGAAATTCCCTAGTGCCAGAAGAAAAGAAGGAATACCAAGACAAAATACAAATGGAAAACGAATGCACAGATGACTCTCTGGAGCATCAAATGAGGTATAGTGCATAATGGCCTGAGTTGGGGCTCTAATATCCCTGCCAGGAGGAACTGGCTGCCAAGATCACAAATTCTACTGGAATGAAAGAACCAGTAATAATAATATATCTGAAACAGGATCCAGAAAAACAGTCCCTAACAGCCCACATCAGGCAGGGAAGCTTGCTACGTATATACTTACTATTGTTATTCCTGTTTTGCAAATGAAGGAAGTAAATTCTTCCCTAAAAGATTAACTGTGCAACACAGCTCAGGAACTGAGAAAGCACTGGGTCTTCATCAAAGAAGCAAATAAAGAATATATTTCAAGAAATAAGAGAAGTCTCTTCAATGAATAGAGATAGGACTGCAAATGCAAAACAGAGCAAATAGCCTGAAAAGGAAAGGTAACAATAATAGAAGTGGTAATAATAGCTAGTACCTGTGCTTACCAGGAACCAATTTCTGTATTAGATGTTTAAATGCATTATCAGATCACCCTTCTAAAAACTCTGTGAAGTTGTATTAGTATTCAAAGGTTTGACAAATCAGAATACAGAGGCTTAGAGACGTTAAATGGTTACAAGTTTCTAAGGTTAAGAAGTGGTGGAGTCAAGATTGGAATCCAGGTGAGTATGGTTCCAGAGCTTGAGCATATAACTGTCGTGCAACACTGCCACAAACAGTAACAAACTCACGTCACCAGAGAATCATCAAGGGACATTCGTATGTTCCAGGGTTAAGAAGAAAGAGAGATATATCAAAATATATAATATGCTTGTCTTTACTAGTTTTGAAGTCAGGCTGATTAATCATCCTATTTGTTAAATACACTGACTGGAGTACCCACAGTCAAGCCTACTTGGGCTGATTCAAAGCAACTCTGCTATTTGAGATAACCAAAATTCTAGGGATTGCTTTCACTTACGACAATTTCAGTCTCACGGTCTGAATTTTTCATGGTCTGAATACCGCATACTGGATGCGGTATTATTGTCTTTTTACAGCTAACAATACGGACATTCAGATAAATTGGGTAATTCATCCAAAGTTACAAAGTTGGCTTGTATTTAAACTCAGGTCTTTCATAAGATGTATGTATTCTGCATAAGCAAGCAACCACTCAGAGGTATATGACCACCAGGAGAGGTGCAAACAACCAACCCTTACTTTGCTTAACTTCAAAAATACAACATGAACTTATCACTTATCTGTTTAAAAACTGAATTCTTTTTGTTATCCTGACATGATGAACTGGTTGTTGACCAAATTAACAGAAAGCCAAATTAAAACCAAAAACAGTTAAATTAAATGTGTGGAGATCATAGCAGCAAACCAGGCTTTCTGACTCAAGCCCCGCACTCTCCCACCCAGATCACACACCCCTGTGTTGTAGCATCTATTGTTCTTGGCATTCAGAGACAGAGATACGTAGATAGTCTCATTGGTTTAATTGTACTGGTTTCATCTTGTATTTTCCAGCTAAGTATATTCCAAGAAGTAGAGCCCCTAGGATTATAAATCTCACCAGGAAGAGTAAGGTCATCTTACTGATGAATAGTTATGATTTCCTCCCCCTTTTTTATAATGTGGCTCATAGTCTTTCGCAAAAGCCACAGCTTGAATCACATTTATAAAAATACCACTGAATTACACACTCTAGGCAGGAAAATTGGTTTAGTGATTCATGATCTCAGTATCTCTTTTCAGTATCTCGTTAATTCTATAATTTCATCATTTTTTTCTTTTTCTTGCATTAGAAGAAGATAAGCAAAGAAATAAGCAGAGAAAGAAAACACAAACCATATCACGATTTGCTGAGTGAATCAAACAAAAGCAATGTCACAAAACTGGGTTACATCCCATTAAAGAGACTATCCAGAACAACAGCAGAGCCCATGAAGAAGCTTAAAAGCTGCTCCAGCATGGGCAAAGGGCAAAACTGCTGTTGACCCTAATGAGATTTTATCTCTATAGCAGATGCACAGCTACAAGCAGCCAGAGTGGCGGCTCTTGAGATGCAGAAAACACAAGACCATCCTTCCATTTCTGAGTGACAAGCTTTATATCTATAGTCCAGACCTCCCTCTCTCACACTTGTGCACACACACGTGCCCACATACACAAGCAAACCCAAATGGAATGTTGCATCATCACCTTCCAGAGTCATCTGGTTACTATTTTGTTGATGGCCTTACAATATTTAAAATCATGGAGAACTCAGTTTGGAATATCCTATTTACCATTCTTTATGAACGACTGGAAAAGGAACTTGGAAGGTAACAACACAAGCCCTATCACTCCTTTGGTGCTCTGGCTTTACTCCATCCCCCAAATCAATTTGCTTTAGTCAAAAATTGAAGTGATGATTTGTGATGAGTGGGCAAGTGAGATAGAGAGGATCTGTGAGGCTCTCCTAATCAACAACTAAAAGTGGGTACACAAGGGAAAAGAATCCACTACAGAAATACTGGGGGCTTTTCTCAAATTGTATTCTGCCAACAGGGCTTTTACAGTTCTAAGTTAATGGACTACCACCACAACTGACCCCTTCTACAATTTATTCATATTTATTCTGAATCCCATGTCTATTAGCCATATATAAAATCTCTTCACAGCAGGACTACTCTGGAAGGTCTGAGGCGATTATCAGTCTGGTGTAATTCACTCATCAATTTATTCAGCAAGTATTTCTTGACCATGTGCTTTATTCCAGGAACTCTAAAATGCACTGGAAATACAAAAACCCATAAATATTATGTTTTAGGGACACACACAACTAACCAGACAAAATTCCATATGGTTCAGTATTTTAAAATTAGACATTATCCTACTTTGAAGAGACTGAAATTTGAATTTTTCAGGAATATTCTTAACATCTAGTGAAATTGAAGCAAGTGATATGTATAAAGACTAAATTAGAAAAATAATTTCAAAAACAATGTAACTGTTTCTTCCTCCTTGGTAGAGTCTGTTCTGTTTAAAATATAAGCCTCAAGTTTTATATTTTGGGATATATGGCAAGCAACAAAAATTATTTCTTATCTTCTTTGAATAAGATCATCTCATAAAAATTAACAAACTTCCCTTTATTCCTTTCTTCCCAAATGTTTGCTAAAATGAAAGGAACACACAATTTATATATTTCTCTATTGTTTTTCAGATTATTCCACAGCTTGAAAAATGGGTCATTATTTTAACTATGCCTAGTGTAGAAAATGCTAAGAAAAACAGAGAGGAGATGCCTGTTCTCTACTCCTGGCCTCCCTTCCCCTTTCTTATGGAATCAACTGTCCCATTTTAATGTGACCACCTTAGAAGGTGGTCCTTGACACCTATCCTGTGCCCATTTTATTATCTGTTAATTAGCCCTCAATCACAACAGTTAATATGAGTGTATACATTTTAACTGGAAGTGAAGAAATATTACCCGACCCAAATAAACCACCAAATACTCTAATGTACGAGCATTGAAAAACTCTTAAGTGAAAATCTCCAGTGGGTTGAGGTCTTTCCCTTTTCTTTTCCTTCTTTACTTCTTTTTTCTCTCTCTTTTCTTTGTTTCTCTATCTTTCTTTCTTTCAGCATGTATTTATTAATCTTTCCATGCCTACACAGTGCTGGGCATTGAGAAATCAATACTGAAGAACTTCTGGAAGCCATCACTGGAGGACTTTTGTTTAAGTGAGATAGCTCCTCTACTCATGGCTATCATTCTGATACCCTCAAACTGATATTAAAAATAAACTATTAAGTTTTATCAACCAACTCTTGAAAACAAAGGACTAATATCCACTGGCTAGAAATATTAGCTGCTTGGTTTTGAAAATAAATTTATTTGAGACATTTCTGTTTTCCCCTGAAAAAGTTTGTGCTACAGATTACAGATTTATCATCCTAAAAATATATAGTTTTTATCAGCAGGTATCTAATTTTCTTCCTATTGGTTGGCTAAAGAAAAAATGCAATCTGTGGTCATATTATTTTTTTGAATGATGTGGCAAGCAAAGCCCTCCAAATATGACTCCAGCCTCCATTCCAGCCTCATCTCTCATCACCTCCTGTTTTCCCCAGGCCTCCCTACCTTGCCACTCCACTCTCAACTATGTGTGTTAAAGTCAACTAAAATTATCTGTGCACAGGGCTGAAATATTTTAATACCTTCATGGTTTGATCCAGGTAACTTTTTCTTCAAAGGGCTTTCCCTGCCACTTTCTTACTTACTTTGAAAACACCCAGCTTACCCTTTAAATACGAAGCCAAACGTTAGCTGTTGTGTGAGACCCAGGGTTCTCTGATAACCCCACTGTGTACACTCACACCCCCAGCAGAGTCTATCACACAGACAAAGGTAGAGGGGCACAGGCTTCCATATAGCATCAGCCTAAACTGGCATACGTAAGTTTCTGGTTATTTCTAATTGGAGCAAGATCTAGCAAATCAGATTTACCCATGGGTTTTGAACTGGAGAAGTGTCTATAATTACTGTTGTTATCTGCTTTGTTATGCTTTGATTGTATATTTTGGTGTGATTTATCTGAAGATTATAAAAGAAGTCAGTTTATACATATTCCTGAAAGGAGATGATGGAAAAAGCAAATACAACATAGCAGCTCAGTAATTTCTCTAGTTTTATGAACAGAGTCCAAGAAAATTATATCAAAGCCTACAGTAAGAGGAACTACAGGTAAAATCTAAGGAGCATCATTAATGAGGGACATAGTTAAGATTTCTGGCTCTGAAAATCCAAGGTAATCATAGCTGCCTAAATATAAATCTCAACACTTTCTCCAAAACACTATACAGATCAACAAGTACAAACAAATTCACATAAACAGCATATTTTCAGCATAAACTACAATTTTTAATTACTTGTATCAGGAAAAGTAAATACTGATTTCCAGCAAAGCTTTCTCTAAAACTCCCACCATGAGCCTATTCAGAAAGCTGGGGTTGGAGAAGTGGGAGAAGGGGAGAAAGAGCAGAGAGAAGGGAATCCAGAAAAAAATGTGCAGAAGACAGAAGGGAGGTTAATGAAGCTGAAATCATCCTTAGTGATGAGATGCTCACAGAATCCCGGAAGATCAGAGCACTGACTCCAGGGAAAAAACTTTAAATTCAGTATTTAAGGAGATGGTCATGAAAAGAAATATCCCAGAGGAAAAGAAAATAAAAGGGAAGGAAAGAGGTGCCCATTAGAGATTGGCCAAAGAAAAAAGTGAAGAAGGTCACTACAGAATCCTTCCATACAATATTTTTAAAATACAAAAAATGAAAGACACAAACCCTATGATGGACTGCCCCTTCCTGCCTCACTCCCATGTCATCTATTAAAGAAATTGCAGTCTTCTACTCTGACAGAAGACAGCACCCTTGGAGAACAAATCTGGAAACCACCTCAGATGGTTTGGTTGTGTCACCATCCAAATCTCCTCTTGAATTGTAGTTCCCATAATGCCCAGGTGTGGCGGGAGGGACCCAGTGGGAGATCATTGAATTGTGGGAGTGGTTTTCTTTAAGTATAATAACTACAGAATTAGAGTTGTAGAAATGCAAAAATAGGCTGGATGTGGTGGTTCATGCCTGTAACCCCAACACTTTGGGAGGCTGAGGAGGGCAGATCACTTGAGATCAGGAGTTTGAGACCACCTGGCCAGTATGGTGAAACGCCATCACTACTGAAAATATAAAAATTAGCTGGAGGTGGTGATGCTTGTAATCCCTAGCTACTTGGGAAGCTAACGTGGGAAGATCACTTGAACCCAGGAGTTGCAGTGAGCCAAGATCATGCTACTGCATCCCCTCCTGGACAGAGCAAGACTCCATCTCAAAAATAAAAATACAAGAAATCAGGGGATACCATATCCATAAGCTCTTCTTACAGATGACTTTCATTCAACCAAGAAAAGACTGCTGAGACCTAGCCTGATGCTTCTAAATTTCTAAAAATAATAATAATAAATATACTACATATCAGGATCTGATTACAGTAGCCTAAAATACTATCTGTAAAAGTGAAAGAATGAATATAAGTTAATTATGTTGGTTAATTAGGTGGATTTAATAGTAGATCTAATAATAAACTTAGAAACAAGGATGGAAGAGTCATATATAAATAACACATGTTCTGATAAAATAGAAGTAATATAATTTTTATAAAGTAGTGTGGCGGGACATAGAAAAGTAAAAGTCACTGATCTCATCAATAAGTGGGAATCAAAGAATACCATTAAAAACTGACACACCGTACAGTAAAAGAGTAAGTTAAAAAGTGGATTGGGGCACAGGGGTTTTTTTTAAAAGTGTGACTACAAAGATAACCACTAGAGATAGGTGCAAAGTTTACTAAACTTTAAAAAAAATTTTTTTTAATGAGCACAGAAAAAAATTATGTGTGCTTGTCAACTGAAATAAATTAATTTCTTAAAACTAAGAAATCAGTTAAGGTAAGATAGTATACATTGTAACTATAATACCAAATAATACAAAAAGTCAATAAAATTGAATGGGCTGAAGACACCTATTAAAAGAAAAAAAAATTTCTACTTGACTTACAAAGAAAATCCCAAGTATAAACTGATTACAAGACACACACCCCAAGCAAACTCAGTAAGGCCAAATATAAAGGAATGGACAAATGTATGGCAGGCAAGTAGAAACAATAAGAAAGCAAAGGCTAAAACCCTAACATTGTACCAAGTAGAAATGCAGTAAAAAGCATTATCATGCTCAAGGAGGACACTTTAATGCTAAAAGCCATAATTAATTTTGAAGATTAAACACTTATTAATATTAATATATTCTCTTATTACCACCTTTATAAAGCAGCCACTTTTCTGAAAAGCTGTGAGATGCCAGTAAGCTCACACAGTACAGAAACATGAATGTAACACTTTATCATATTATTCTCACAATCAAGCAGACAAAATGATATCAAAAATCTAAACAAGACCAATAACATAAATTTTACAAGTGTATATTAAATTTCATACTCTGAAAATAGAAACTATAAATTAATCTCAAATATATAGAACATAAAAATTATCATATATTACATTAAAAAGATATCACCAATGTTTCATAAAACATAAATACTATGAAAACCATGCAGTCTAATCACAATTAAATAAAATTACAAATGACAAAATTTTTTTAAAGGTTTGTCACCTACATTTTTTTAAACTTCTATTAAATAATTCTTGCTTAAAGGAGAACATAAAAACTAAAGTTACAGAATTTCTAAGGAATATTTTTGTAACAAATAAAAAGGGCAAAAATAAATGAATTAAATCTCCAACATAAAAAGCTAAAAAAGAACAATGAAGCAAACCAAAAGCATTCAAAGAAACAACAAACATGAAAGCAGAAATTAAAGGTCTAGAGAATAATAAAATACTAAATATACTATTTTTATTTAATATAAAACAGGAAAACAAACAGAAAAAACACAAATACACAAATTAACAAATTACAAAGCTGAAATAAGAATTAAAATCAAAGAAATATTTAAAATCATAAAGTACTTTAGAGATCCCTGTGCAAATAAATTCACAAAGCTCAATGAAGTAAATAATATTCTTAAAAACTAAAGTCTATTAAAATGAACTCAAGAAGCAAAGTTTAAACCAGAGGATTTTCATAGTAGAAACAGAGAAAACAATCAAGGAGTTGCCCCCGTAATAAAGCACCAAGTCCAACTGCGTTATAGAAAATTCTATCAAACTTCCAAAGACCCAATGCTTCATATTTATTCCTTAGAATATGATTTTTAAAAATCTAAGTTGTACTTATGAAGCAATTATAACATTAATGTTTAAACAATACAAGTGGTACAAAACAGATATTTTAAATATTGCTTACTAAAACACTAAAAATAAATAAAACAGTAAATAAAATTGTCACAAGCAGAAAACAACAGCACCTTAAAAGAATAATACACCATAACCAAACAAGAATTTTCCTCAAATGGAAAGTCAGCTCCATTTTAGGAAACTTAATATATGTCATCATATTAATAGACTTTAGAAAAAAATTATAATTATTCCCAAAGATGCTAAAAATATCTTTTATGAAATTTAATATCAATTCTTGATTTTAAAAATACTCAGGAAAATAGGAATTGGTGGGACTATATTAAGGTATATAGATATTGATATCTAATATAAATATAGATCTTTTTTCAGATGATGTAGATATACATAGATATATTGACATACTGCAGTCCTAAAGCCAGCAGCTTACACAATACAAAAGCATTAGAAATACCATCGCTGAGATCAGGAACCCAGCAAGTTTGTCTGCTATCTCCACTACCATTTAACAGTGTGCTAGAGGTACCTGTCAATGCATTTAGGAAAAAAATCTCAGCTAGAGGAACAGTAATTTGAAATAAAGAAATAAAACTACATCTATTTGTAGATGATGTGATGGTATACTTGGAAAACCCTAGAAAATCAATTATAAAACCAATTCAAGCAATAAAAAATTTCACGTAAGATAAGATTATAATATTAATCTACAGAAATCAACATCTTTGGCCAGTCATGATGGTTCACACCTATAATCCCAACACTTTGGGAGGCCAAGGTGGGAAGATCACCTGAGCCAAGGAATCTGAGATCAACCTGGGCAACAAAGGGGGATCCCATCTGTATTTTTTTAAAAAAGAAATCAACAACTTTCATATACATAAAACCCACTGGAAAATGTACGGATACAGAAACCCTATCTAAAATAGCAAGAATGAATGTAAATATCCTTAGGGTTAAACTTGGCAAGAAATGTGAAAAACATAGGAATAGAATGTTAAAACGCTCCAAAATTTTATAAAAGTAGACTTAAATAAATAAGTAGCTATTCCTTACATTTGGATAGTGTCTTAGTGCATTTAATGTTGCTATAAAGGAAAACCTGCTGCTGGGTAATTTATAAAGAAAACAGGTTGTTTGGCTCGCAGTTCTGCAGGCTGTTCAAACACAGCACCAGCATCAGCTTCTGGTGAGAGCTTCAGATCAATTCTAGTAATGGAAGAAGGTGAAAGGAAGTCAGCCTGTGCAGAGATCACATGATGAGAAGGAAGCAATAAAGAGGAAAGGAAAGTGCCAGGCTCTCTTTAACAACCAGTCGTTGTGGGAACTAGTAGAGCAAGAACTCATTCATTACCATAAGGAAAGCACCAAGCCATTTACAAGGGATTTTCTTCCATGACCCAAACACCTCCCACTATGCCCCACCTCCAAAACTGGGGATCAAATTTCAACATGAGGCTTAGGGGACAAACACCCAAACCATAGCAGATAGAATAACTCATCATAAAGATGTCATTCTCCTTTATTTATACACTTAATGCAAACTTGATAATAATATCAACAGGCTTTTTTATAAAGCAAACAAGATGACACTAAAGTTCATCCATTAAACATGCAAGCAGATCTAGGGAAACATTGAAAAATAATAGCTATGTGAGAGGACAGCCCTTCATAATACTAAAACATAGTATGTACCTTCTATAATTAAAACATTGTGGCATTAGCACCGAAACAGAGAGACTGACCAGTGGAACAGAATAGTACACATACAAATAGACCTAAGTACATGAGGAAATTCAGCATATGATATAGATACCATTTCAAATGGACTTTTTAAAATGATGCTAGCATGACTGAACAGATGTTTAGAAAAATAATAGTAAATTCATGGCCCACACCATACAAAAGAATAAACTTCAAATGGATCTCAGATATTATTATGAAGACATAAAAAGTAAACCTAACCTACTAGATATCACAGGTGAATTCTTTTACATAGGAATGCAAAGAAAGACTTTGTGATTGAAAACGTCACATAATAAAATGGGAAGAATCCATCCTAGAGCTCTCTACATCGCTGGACAGTTGAGAAATTTCATCTGTTGTGTCAGTGTGAGTTATTTTCTACACAAATATACTAGCATGGCTTCGTCTATTTCAAGATAAAATTCAGTGTTATAAATTTTCTTACATGTAAAGTAACTCGATCTTATTGGACTTATACAACTACTAATTACAGACTAATTTGTATTCATATAAAGCCAGTATGTACTCATATGAATAGGTAATAAGGGGTTCTCAGAATCCCCAGAATTAAAAGTTATTTAAATTCATAAGGCTTTTTAGAGCACTGGCCCTTTAAGAAAGGGCCTGGTTGGGGAGAAACAGGTGGGATGCTTAATTATGAGCCAAATTAATAGCACAGTTTGGTAACCTACAAGGTCAAATAGCCAAGAAATGGAAGCCAATCTCATGCTAGCAAAAAGGAATGAGCAAATGTCAAGGGAACTTAGGTACTTTTCAAATATGAAAGATTTTTAAGATCTGCTATATACGCATAGAATAATTATAAAACATAAGATCACATTCTAAATCCAGGTCAAATAATATTCCTAATCAATGTGAATCTTGAATAAATTAGACTGGTATAATAATTTTGTTTAAAAACAGCCACATATTTCTCCCTGATTTTATTCCAATGTGGAAAAAACAAATTGTTCAGGCAGGTGTCTCCTCTCTCCCTATTTCCGGCTCCTTTCCTTTCCCTTAGGCTGCTTTTGCCCAGTGCTAATCTGCCTCTCACCCACCCTTTCTTCCACCCTCTCTCGGGGATCTTCACTCTCCTGATGGGTCTCTTTTTCCACTCACCCTCAGATACCTTACACAAACCTCTCCCAGGATAGCCAGGACTCAGGGAACATGCAGGCTGCTAAGGACCCTCCACTCCCTCCCTGTCTGCTACCTGCTCTTCCTCTGTCCTCCACCTTCTCCAGCCTTCTATTCCTTCTCAGACCCTCCTGCTCCTCTCCCTGCTGCCACTCAAACAGCTTTGCCCCAGCAAGATGCCAAAGAAGAGATCCATGTCCTACCAAAAACAGCGGTAGCAAAATTTCATCACAGAGGATCAGTCTGTGACCAAATCTCACTTCATCTATTAGTACTATAACCCAAGAAAAACTATAAAGTTATGACAAGGATCAAAACCTCTACCTCTAGGACTATTTAAACATTTACAAATGGATTTCATTCATCTGCTCAAATCACAAAGCTTTAAACATGTTTTAGTAATAGCTTAAAATAATCTGGTGAGATTAGCTAACATTCCACTGTAAAATGATTATGAGTTATGTTTTTACCAACTGGGAAAACCTCCAATATTAGTGATAGAGAAAGTCAACTTATAAGTAAAATACTTAAGAAGTTAAGAAAAGAATATTAAAATAGATATCATCCCCCAAAAAAATTGGGAGGAAAGAATAAACTAATGGCATTTTAAATCAAAACATCTAAATCATCAGATATCTAATCTACTTAGCCTAAATTCTACTCATAGCCCTAATGATATACAATCTATACTTCAAAACTTCTCATAAATTCTCATATTAGTTCTCACAAAAACGTTGCAAAAATACACATGGGCTTGAATTGACTTCTCCACTGAGGGACTGGAGCTTGTCACATTATGGCTGCAGCAGGCATTGCCAAGATTAATGTCACAGACACAGACACGTAATCAGCAGGTACAAATTACATTTCCAAAAAAGATAAATCTAAATTAATATATATATGATGGATACCTGTTTTGGAAAAGACAGCTATAAAGAAAAATCTAAGCATCATTTAAGAAAAGACCATATCAAGTACTTCTAAACACTAATGCTGCTCTTGAATTCCAGGGCATATACCCACAGAATCATTGTTTTCCTGTATAAATGTGCTAAGAAGTCCTCAACCTGGAAATACAAGTATACTTAGGTTCTAACATTGTAATTCAATGGGAGGCCAACAGAAACAAATGACTTCTGGAGGTAGACATCTGACCTAAGAAGAGAGAGACCCTGAAGATGCTATCAAGTGTAGATTGCTTCCTTGTAATAGTTTTGGACCAAGAACCATGATAAGACAATGAACATACTTTCTAATATTTGTCTCCTCTTTCTTTCACGGATTGCCATGATTTTTTCACTGGGTTTCTTCAAGGTACCAAACTATTAAAATGGTTCAAATTTTTGCCCCTCTTTAGACAGATTTTTTTTTTATTCTGTAAACTTTTCAAACTCCTTAATTTGCCATTACCAAACAATTGCAGTGGCTGACATTTTTTCCAAGTGTTGAGTTTGTCATTTAGTTCTAGATCCCACTGTTGGAATGAACCTCAATACACTGACATGTCTTCATTGGATTTAGGCCTCAACAATTATCTGCTTCTGTTTATTTGTCAGGGCTTCAAAGAAATGCAAAGGACATCATGAACAGAAAGGGACCTGAGACAGGGCTAATAACACAAACTATAGTCTAACTATTTTCTCTTGAAGCTGTATGTACAGAAACCATCGCATTATGAGTTTAATTACACCAGAGTGAAAACAATTAAATTTTAATAGCAATTTCTAAGAACATTTGTAGCTGCTCAGTGCGTACCCTTATTGAGTATTCTTCTTGTGAAATCAGAAGGCCTTCCCATGTTTACCTCTATCAATAAGTGGGGCCAAAGTTTGACATATTTATTCAGCAATTCCAAGCATTCAAAGTGAATTATTAAAAGTCTAATGTACTCAACTCAGGATCCAAGGCACTAAATACTGTCAGTTCATATAAGAATTTCTACCCTACACTAAAATTTACACTCTGCAATTAATTTCTGAGAGTTCAGATTTTAGATTCAAAACATATCTGACATAAACTCATGAGCTAGAATATTTTTAGATAATAAAATTGCCTTCAACTATGTAGTCATCAACCAAAATGGAGTTTGGAAGATAAGTGATACCTGGAAAAACACTTCAGGCAAAGTGGAATCAACAAATAATCTGATCACTTGTTCGCCCAAATTGAACCATGAGGTTTATTCTTTAAATTAGGTGTACCTCATCCTTGGCCTCCAGAGCTCAAAGGATCCTACTGCCTCAGCCTCATAAGTAGCTAAGATTACTGGCATGCACCACCATGCCTGGCTAATTTGTTTTGTTCTGTTATGTTTTGTTTTTTCCTTTTTGAAGACATGGAATCTCACTTTTCAAAAGCGAGATTATGTGTTGCCCAGGGTGGTCTCGAACTCCGGGTCTCAAGTGATCTCCCATCTCGGCCTCCCACAATGCTGGAATTACAGGCTAAACCACCACACCAGCCTTTTTTTTTTTTTCTGTCTTACATCTTGGTGTTTACATATCACTACAGTGCCATTATCCTAAACCACCGTAGGAGCAAGACTGTGGGGTCGTAGCACAAATGTATGTTCAGCATGTGTAATACCATAAACTCATCCAAAGTGATTTCTCAGTTTGTTCTCCCATCTGCATTGATGAGCCTGACACTTGTTCCACATTTTTGTGCCTATTTGGAAGTGGCAGTATTAAACTTTATCCATTCTGGTGGGTACTGCATACCACATAGTGGTATTGCACTGTGGCTTGAATTCACATTCCCTTGATGACAAACTAGTTCAACACAAATGATTGTTGCCCTTTGGATAGCCTCTTTTGTAATGTGCCTGTTCAAGTCCCTAAACATATTTTTCCTTATCTTATTTTATGGATTTGTAGGAATTCTTTGTGTATTCTGATATAAGCCTGTTGCAGTTGTTTGTATCATAAATATTTTCTCCCAGTCTATAGTTTGCCTTTTCTCTCCTTTCATGATGTCTTTTGGTGAATTGAAGCTCTTAATTTTAATGGATCTTTCTCTTGGCGATTTTGTGTTCAAGAAATCCTCATCTATCCCAAAATAATCATTTTCTATGTTTTCTTCTAAGTGCTGTATTATTTCATGTTTTGCATTAATATGTACCTTCTGTGTGGTATTAAATTTTTATAGGATATAAGTGAAAGTCAAGTTTCATTTCTTTTCCTTGTGAATTCCCAAATGAACCCAGCACAATCCATCGAAGAGGTCATCTTCTAGCCACCTCTCTGAAGAGCTGCTTTTAGAATAAAGATATTTTAGAATAAATCAAGTGTCCACTATGTAAGAGTCTCTCTTTGTACAAATACCAAACAATAATAAATATTGTAATCTTGTCATACATTTTGCTGTCTGATAAAAGTGTCCTCCAAATTTGTCTTGGCTACTCATGGCCTTTTCCATTTCAATAAACATTTTAAATCTAGCTTGTTAATTTCCACAAAGAACACCTCCTGAGGTTTAGATTGAATATATCCTATATGACACTAATCTTGTCAATGCTGTCGCCAGTCTGTTGTTACACCCATTAGATGAACTCTTAATTACAAATACTGTATTTTTCACCTCCAGGATATTCACTGGGTTTTTAAAAATTATTCCCCATTTTTATTTAAATTCTTCATACTTTTATCTATTTTTTCTATATTTTTCTCTGTTTTTTAAACATGTTAGTTGTTTTTATCTGTGATACCCCCAATTAAAAAAAATCACCCATGTGTCTTTTATGCTAGCTTAATTTTTACTTTTTGCTTTTTTTCCCTGTTACTTTAGCATGCCCCATAAATTTGCATTGGCTACCTGGCACTTTGAATATAATATTGTGCAGGCTGTGTAAGATGTTATAGATTCCTCCAAAAAGGTTTAAGATTTCACTTTTATTTGTTGCGGTTTTGTTCATTCATTTTTTGGTTGTTGTTTTGCTTTAGTTGTTTGTTTCATTTTGTTTTACAGGCAGTCAGAAGACAAGCAGATCAGCTGATCCGCCAAGCCTTTGTTTTAGATTTTATTACAGCTGAGCTTCTTTAGTTTCCCTTTACAATTGGAGCGCATCACTCACTCCTAAAATATACCCTTTACTTTTGGAGTATGGCCATTATTCCTAGAGCCTCTGGGGTCCCAATATAAAGCCCAGAGTATTTACAAAGGTTTTGATCTTGGAAGACATAAACTTGAATTTATTTCTTCCCGGCATCTCATTATTGCTGAAATCTCTATTCAGCTCTTTTGCTTCCCAACTGTTGTTTTCTGCTGGGTTTCTAAAGACTCAACTTGTGCATGAGCAGCCAAGGAATTGGTCAACAACTTAAGAGGGAACCATATGTGAATTTGGGGTTCTGAATTAGATTATTTTCTTACTGCTATAAAGAACTGCCCAAGACTGGGTAATTTACAAAGGAAAGAGGTTTAATTGACTCAAAATTCAACATGGCTGGGGAGGCCTTAGGAGAGTTACAATCATGCTGGAAGGCAAAGGGGAAGCAAGACACTTTCTTCATAAGACAACAGAGAAGAGAAGTGCTGAGCAAAGAGTGAAGCGCCTCTTATAAATCCATCAGATCTCATGAGAACTCACTATCATAAGAACAGCATGAGGTAAACTGCCCCCGTGATTCAATTATCTCCATCTGGTCACTCCATTAACATGTGGGGATTAAGGGGATTACAATTCAAGATAAGACTTGGGTGGGGACACAAAGCTTAACCATATCAGTCTCCTTTTCTGTAATTCCCTACTCACTGATAATTTTCCTCTCTCTAAGGTACTGTCCAGCTACTTTGTGGTTGACCTGCACTATGACCTCTGTGTCAGCACAGTAAACCTACTACATTCTGATTGATTTCCAAAGAGAGGGTTTGCAGGTGAGCAAGTGATCATCCTCAATCATAAAGCCTTAATGTAGTGACACTGACACCCCATGTCATTTTGTGCTTCCAAGTCACTTTCTTAATAGAACATTGACCTGCGCTAAAATAACACCTAAAATCACTCAGTGATAAAACTAAAAAGAATCTCATATATTTTCCATTTCAACACCTTAATTTCAAATATAAGAAAAATAAACCACACCCAAAGGTTAAATGATAGGTCCAAAATCCCTTGTGCATTATTAAACAAACAACTCCTCACTTCCAAAGCTTTAGATGAAACCCTCTCTCATTGTGCTACATCTTACCATTTTTTTTCTTCCCCATCCTAATAAAGTTTTTTAAATTGCTCATCAATTGTTATAGTTACTACCACAAAGTGGCAATTCTACATTCTTATATTGTTCGATGTGGTTATTTTTAAAAAACTTATATCCATAACTACAGAATGGTTGCTTCAGCAAATTTTGATAATGTCATCCTCACTGCTGTCCCTACCCTTGAAGTGACAGTAATAAGGATTTCTCCTCTAGCTGAATCCAGGAGAATGTTTGCCTCATTAGCTCAGGAAACACTATCACAAGCTAATTAATTCAGTAGTAACAGCAAGAATAGCTAGCATATGGCTTCACTCTGCAAATGTGGTCTCAATCCATTAAAAAAACAAAAGAAACACAGCAACACGTTTATCTGTGTGTTTGCCATTGTGGAATTAATGTCCAACAAACAAAATCTATACACAATAAACTGCCACACAGGAGTAGCTTTCACCTCTTTCTGAAATAGACAGTTTGGCCCATATATTCATTCTCCTCCTCATGAAAATTTAACTGTTGTTAGAATATGAACCATAATTCTTCTTATAAAGCTAAAGGAAAGTTTCTATTTCTTCTGAACTTAAAGGAATAAATACTTTTCCCCTGACATCCACAGGGAATTCATCTCATGATGAAATTTTAAACAAGTTATAGTAAAAACTTCTATAGATAAAACCTAATTCCTTTTTCTCCTGGCCAAACAACAAGGCAAAATTCACCAGGCTGTCTTACAGCTAGGTGTCACTGTGCTCTAGTCAGTGGGATGTGACCAATCCAGGCCTGGCCTATAAAGACCTCCTTCCCACCCATGACCCACACTCTTTCTTCCCCAGCTGTCAGCTGAACACTGGGAGAGAAAAGGTCCTGCAAAGGAATGGATCCCTGTGCTGGAAGATGCCTGCAGCTCAAGGTAACTTGTGGAGAAGAGTTCTCTGATCTCTGCCACTGCCAACCCTCAATGGACTATGCTATTTTAAATGTTTTACACAATATTTGATTTCTTTGGTATATAGAAATGGAATTGAATTTTATTGTTCTTGAATCTTAACAACTTGCTAAATTACTTACTAATTCTAATGAATTATCTGTAGAATAGGGTTTTCCATTCACAATTATATTCAAAAATAATGAAATTTGTATTTCTTTCTAATTCTTATAACTTTTTTTTTCATGATTTATTACACTGGTAATGTTCTCCAGTAAAATGTTCAACAGATGTGGTGCTAGCTGGCATTACTTGTTATTTTTTTGAGACCGAGTCTCACTTTGTTGCCCAGGCTGGAGTGCAGTGAAGCAATCTCAGCACACTGCAACCTCCGCTTCCCAGGTTCAAGCCATTCTCCTGCCTCAGCCTCCCAGGTAGCTGGGACTACAGGCATGTGCCACCACGCCCAGCTAATTTTTTGTATTTTTAATAGAGACGGGGTTTCACTGTGTTAGCCAGGCTGGTATCCATCTTCTGACCTCTTGATCTACCTGCCTTGGCCTCCCAAAGTACTGAGATTATAGGTGTGAGCCACTGCACCCGGCCGATAGCTGGTGTCTATCTTTTTAATGCTCAACATCCAAAAGAAAATTTTCAACAGCTTGCCATTAAGTATGATGTTTGCTGTTGACCTTTTAAGCACTGCTTCATTAGATTAAGAAAGTTTCTCTTTACTCATACCTTGCTATGAGTTTTTTTTTTTTAATCATGAACAGATGCTGGATATAGTCTTACACGTATCCATATCTATTTAATTGTATTATTTTCTTCATTTTACTAATGTGGTGAGTTACATTGACTGAGCTTATAATATTAAATGAGTCTTACAATCCTGAACTAAAACAAGCTTAGTCTAATATATTACCATTTTAATTTTATTTTTATATTTCTTATTTATATTTTATTTTTAATTGACAAATTAATAAGTGTATATATTTTATTTATGGGTACAGTATGTTTTGATAAATGTTTACATTGTGGAATGAATAAATCAAGCTAATTAACAAATCAATTACATAACATATAATTTTTTATGGTGAAAACATTACAATCTACTCTTAGCAAGTTTTATGTTAAGTTCACGACGATGCCAATGTTCTGCTTGGGGTCAGGTTCTAGCCCCAGCCAAGGTCCGAGGGGAGTGGGTGGATGGGCAGATAGCTGACAGAACACTCGGGGCGCCATAGGCAGGTGAAATGCAGTTTATTCAGCAGCCCTCTCATCAGCACCTCTCTCATACCAGCTATCTCACACCATCCGCCTTTATCTCGGCTGTTTGCTCCGGCTCTGTGGCTCCTCTCAGCAACCAGCTGCCAAGCACAGCTGCACAGCTGGCCCGCAAGGCCAGCTCTCCCTTACAGAGTCAGCAGCTTAACTTCTTCCCTCTGAGCACAAGTCAGTTCCTGACTTCCCCCTGCCTGCCTTCAAGGTGACCAGCTCTTCCTTACAGTGGTGTGTAGCCTTACTCTCTGGGCTCCAGTGCACACGCCACATGGAGCTTTGCTGAAGAGCACCTGCACAGCCTCAGCAGGGGAGCTACACCTTCTACAGACAATAGTGACCTAGAGCCAACTATGAGTGCACACACACCAGTTATACAACAAGTAGAGGTGTGCACCCCAATCCCACTGAGTCGTGCAGGCCTGGATGTCTGCCTCAGCCTGTTCTTGACCAAAGCACATCCATGTATTTTACATTTTAAATAAGCAATACATTATTACTTATTATAGTCAACATTCTGCATAACATACCACTAAAGCTTATTGTAACTGAAAATTTGTAGTTTTTGATCAACATCTCCTCTTTTCCCCATCCATTCCCCTCCCACAGCCTCTAGTAACCACCATTCTAAACCTTACTTGTATAACTTTGACTTTGATTCCATATGTAAGTGAGATCCCACAGTGACTGTCTTTCTGTGCCTGCCATATTTCTCTTAGCATAATGTCCCCCAAGTTTAACCATGTTGTTGTAAATAACAAAGTTTCCTTCTTTTTAAAGACTAAATAGTACTCCATTGTGTATATATATCCATTCATCCAGGGAAGAACACCTAGGCTGCTTCCATATCTTAGCTGTTGTGGATAATGCTGCAATGAACATGAGAGCACAGATATCTCTTTGGCATATTATATGATCCATCAATCCTACTTGTGGTTATATATCCAAAGGAACCAATTTCAATTGATTTCAATTCCTTTGCATATATACCCAGAAGTAAGATTGCTGAATCACATGGTAATTCTATTTTTAGTTTTCTGAGAACCCACCATACTGTTTCCATTAACAGCTGTATTAATTGATATTTCTATCAACAATGCACAAACGTTCTCCTTTAACCACACCCTCACCAATACTTGTTATCATTCGTCTTTTTCATAGTGATCATCCTAACAGATGTGAGGTGATTTAGCTTTGTGATCTTAATTTGCATGTTGCTGATGATTAGTAATGATGAACATTTTTCATATATCAGTTAGCCACTTGTATGTCTTCTTTTGAAAAGTATCTATTTAGGTTCTTTGCCCATTTTCTAATTGAGTCCTTTGTTTTCTTCTAATGTTTGAGTTCCTTATATATTTTGGATATTAATCCTTTATTAGTTATATGATTGTAAATATTTTCTTCTAATCCGTGGTTTGTCTCTTCACTCTACTGATTTTCTTTTGCTGTGCAGAAGCTTTTTAGTTCAATCTAATCCCATTTGTTAATTTTTGTTTTTGTTGCCTATTCTTTCAGAGTCATGTCTGACATATCATTGCACATAGAAATATTGTAGAGAATTTTTTAGTAGGTTTATCATTTCAGATCTCACGTTTAAGCCTTTACTCCCTTTCAAGTTGATTTTTGTATATGGCGTGAGATAAAGGTCCAATTTAATTCTTCTGCATGTGAATAACCAATTTTTGCAACTGTATTTATTTAAAAGATTGTCTTTTTCTCATTCTGTGTTCTTAGCACCTTCACTGAAAGTCAGTTGACCATAAATCCATGAATTTCTTTCTGGATTATCTGTTCTATTCCATGGGTCAATTTGTCTGTTTTGATTACTATAGCTTTATATTAGATTTGAAAGTCAGGTAGTGTGATGTCTCAGCCTTGTTCTTTTTGCTCAACATTGCCTTAGCTATTCAGTGTCTTTTATGGCTCCTTACAAATTTTAGGATTATTTTTTCTATTTCTGTGAAAAATAACATTGGGGTTTTGATAGCATGTATCCATGCTGTTTTTATTACCATAGCTTTCTATTACATTTTGAAGACAGGTAGTGCGACGCCTCCAGCATTGTTCTTTTTGCTCACCATTGCTTTGGCTATTCAGTGTCATTTTACCAATATTAATTCCTCTAATCCATAAATATGAGACACCTTTCCATTTATTTGTATCATGAGGTATTTCTCTCAACAATGTTTTATAGTTTTTCAATGTACAGATCTTTCACTCTCTTGGTTAAGTTTATTCCTATTTTTTTATGCTATTGTAAATTGGATTGATTTCTTAGTTTCTTTTTCAGATAGTTTGTTGTTCATATAAAGAAATGCTACTGATATGGGGATTTTGATTTTGTATCCTACAACTTTACTGAATTCATACTGAGCTCTAACGGTATTTGGATGAATCTTTAGGGTTTTCTACATACAAGTTCATGTTGTCAAAAAATATATATAATTTAACTTCTTTCTTTCCTAGTAGATGCCTTTTATTTCTTTTGCTTGTCTAATTCCTCTGGCTAGAACTTCCAGTAGTTTGTTGAGTGGAAGTGGTAGGAGTGGGTATCCTTGTCTTATTTCTAGTCTTGGAAGAAAAGGCTTTCCATTTTCACCACTGAGTTTGATGTTAGCTGTGAGCTTTACAATACGCTTTTTAATTGCATTGGGGTACACTCATTACTTCTAATTCATTGTAAGTTTTTATCCTAAAAAGATGTTGAATTTTTTTCAAATGTTTTCTATGTATTTCTTGAGATGGTCATAAGGTTCTATCCCTCATTCTGTTAATACCAGTCATTTGAAGAATACAGTCATTTAAAGAAATCTTCAAAATCAATGTAAGGAAATCAAATTTCAAAAGGTAATAGATTAGGATTTGGGGTTATCTCTTGTTTCCCAGGCTAGATGATAAAAATAGTCTAAGTAAGAAAACAAAGCCTGGTGGTTCTGCATCCCAATATTTCATTTATCTTTTTGGTAAGAACATTTTATATGCTTGCTGATTTTAGCATTTAAGCTGTATGATGGATAACTTAGGATCCTGAACGTCTTATTCTCTTTGTATAGTTAAAATACGTGTTCTGCTATGGGCAGCTAGCAAGTTCATCTGATCATTTTTAGGAGGAGAGACAAAGGGTTACTTAGCTGATGGCTTTAGTCTACCCTTATAATATCTACTAGCTCTTTGCCTGCCACCCTCAGTCATCCTAAAGATGATAAAAAATATCTCAGTGCAAAAAGAATGTGCTTCCTATGTAAATGTAACTTTAAAACAAGTCCCCTAGCCCTCAATTTTACCATATTATTATTCCAAACTCTCTTAATGATAAAATTCGAGAGCCATAGCTATATCAATTCTATGTGGGAACATTTTTGCTGTCCATTTATACTAAGTGCATTCAGAGCACATATCTCCTGTCATTAAATCTGTGTCTGACTGAAGTGGAACGTCTCATGAGGAAAACAAAATTTCTGCAAATCTTGTGAAACATCTAAACCTGGTTTGGACATATTAAAGGGAACAGAGTAAGAAACGTATTGACTATAGTTCTCCGAGATCCTATCACCAACTTCTGGTCCCAGTGTCTAGGGATATTTTCAAATACATTTCTTTTTAAAATTGCATCATAAAAGTAAACATATAAGTCATCTACAACCCTGGAGATAAACATTTACTGACAAGGTCATCTTTGTCCAACTAGTTTGTGTCTGAGGAGAACTAAAAGAAAAAGAGTGAATACCGATAGCTGATAATAGCACTGTGCTAAACATCTCATATATGCTAACTCTACCCTGGAAATAACCTCTCAAAGTAACCATCATCATCCTCAGATATGCAAACCGGAGTTCAAAAGTTCAAAGCAATGTCGAGGCAAAATTCCCGCCAGGTCTGTGATGGAACTACCTTCTCTACAGTCTGTGAGTTCAGAAAAGTGCTCCTTTCAGAACACAGCCTCCTATGCCTTCTAAACTATTGGTTTTATTCATTTAAAAAAAATAGTTTTTGGTCCTCTACTATGTATCTGGCATATTTCATTTTATTTTTGGGTAGAGGTTTTCTGTTTTATTATATTTTATTATAAAACTTTTCAAATATACAAATAAACAGAATACTATGACAAATACCCATATATTCTTTATCTAGGCTTACCATTGTCTTATTTACCTTATTTTCTTCTTAAAGCATTTGGAAGTAAATTACTTGTTTATTCACCCTTCCATTCTTTAGTATACATCTAGAAAATAAGGATTTTTTTTCCTAAGTACTTTTATCATTAACACATCTGAGAAATTAATAATTATCTGATACTTTCTAATAGTCAGTATACATTTAGATGTCCTTATTTGTCCCCAAAGAGTGTCTTACAGCTAAGTTGCTCAAATTAGGATCTAATCAATGACCTTCACGAGAGTCCATCATATTTTAAGCCCTGGAAAAACTTCAGTAAATGTGACAGACAAGGTTCCTGTATTCACACAGCTTACATAATAGCACAGAAGGAAGACAATGGTAAACAAATAAGATTATTTTAGAGGTAAATGTCATGAAGAAAATAAAATGGGAAGTGAGAGCACATTGAGATAAAACCTTTCTAAAGAGGTAATTATTAAGCTGGGTCTAAAATAATGAACTAGAGCACAAGCAAGCAAAGATTTCAGGGAAGCATTTCCCAGCAGAGGGAACAACTGGCAAGGCCCTGGGGCAATCAGTCTTCTGCCTCTGGTGTCCAGTTCCTTCACATCTTCTCTCTCTTTTAAAAATTTCAGGTGAAAATAACTAAACTGGCCTCAAAATGTCATCCAAAGGGGAAAAATCCAAAAGTAAAATTCCCCCAGGGGACACATTCAAGAAATAGTTGGCATCTCTTTGTGCCCAAGAAGAACATTTTGTAAAGGCAATGACCACCCACAGTTCCAACCAGTCCTCCTCAAGATTCTCAGCAAAAGACATACTTTGGTACCAGTTTTTCACATTGAAGTAGGAACTGAAGAACTAAGTAAGGCACTGTACCTTTTCCCAGCACAGAAATTTCCCATTGCACCAATTTGCCATGGCTCAATGTTTTGAGAGTTGGATTTTTGGAACTGAGACTACATTTCTCTATAGCAACAATATAATTATAAATTAGAGCCCTAAGCAAGTCTACAAAAGTCTACCCAACTTAAAATGCTGCTGATCTTCTGTAAATTAGCAATGGAAAATAGAATTTTGTCATACTACTAGGAAAACAATGTAAAAAAATATTGAGTGAAGAATTTATCTTGAATGGTATTGAATAAAGTTAGATTTAAGAAGAAAAGAAAGAAGATTTTGAAGAGAGTTTTTCACAACTTTTTAAAATTCTGATGTATGACAGGATTTGTTGATTATGTCTAATTTTACTTCATAAACTTCGGCTTGCTTTATGCTTAGTATAGTTCTAATACTGGGTTTCTTTGTGATGCATAATCATCTGTGAATAGAGACAATTGACTTAACGTTCATAAGGTTGTGATCACGTTAAGAACTCATGCAAGGTGGAGAGAGAGCAGCGATAAGAGAAATGAGTAAGTTCTAAATCAGTCGTCTTCAGAGTTTTGCTGCATCAAGATGACCTGGAGGATGTGTTGAAACAGACTGCTGAGCTTCACACCAGACAAGCTGATCAATGAGTCTAGGGTGAAGGAGATAATTTGCATTTCTGACAATTCTAACTGTTGATGCTGTTAATCCAGGGATGACACTGTGAAAACCACTGTTTTAAACATAAACAATTAAAGCCAGAAACAAAATTGAAATCTTGCAGCAGGCACTGCTGTTGTCCCTGTGAGACTGCACCTTGCCCTGGTGTTTAGGGATGCTATGTTACTGACTGATTATTAATTACAATTGTGGTTAGGTTGGGAAGGACTAATTTGTCAGAAAGCATATTTTTCCAATGTTTTGAGGTGTCTGAAAGCAGGTACAAGGATTAATAGTTCTTCCTGGGTTTGGAAAAGTCTTCTTTTTCTAGTATAAAAAATAATTTCTGGGACCATCTGAAGAAATGTTAGCTGATTTAACCCTCTTAGACCACAAACATACCGCCTGAAAGGTGTTGTTTTATAGTTTACTCAGCAAATAATATTCAGTGCCTATTAACTGCAAAACACTGAGATAAATAGGACATATGGGAGGAAAGAAAATGATTTAATCTAAAGGGATACACAGTCATGTACCTGCATAGCTAATGTAAAAGTATCCTAAACATATTCTAAGAGTGTTACCAGTAAAATGCAATGAGAATTTGAAGGTAGGAAGGATACTTCTACCTGGAGAAACAGGGTCAAAGGAAAAAAAGTGGTATTTGGGCATGACCTTGAGCAGTGGAGCACATTAGGGGTTTGGGAAACTGTGAGTAATAACATAAGGAGAGAATGACAGAAGGAAAACAAATGTTCAGGAAGAGAGAACTATGTGAATAAAAAGTTACACAGATGAAGGTGGAACTTGGATCTGGGGGCAATGAGAAATTCAGAAGGCTGGAGCACAGACTACAAGAAGATGCCCAAGGAAGACAGGAGAGGCAGGCCAACACTAGATCATAGTGGCCCTCTACTAGCAGGCAAAAACAATTTGAAATTCACCAGGTATTGGGGAACTTGCAAAGATTTTGACTATAGGACTGATCATTTGGAGTTATAGATTAGGATATGTGGTTAGGCAGCATAAAATTGGGATGCTACTACTGTAGCCCTGGACTAAGAAGCCAGGGTAGAACAGCAATGAAAAAAGGAAGAGAGAGTGGATGGATGGATAAAGTAAGAAAAATCATCATTACCCCATAACACAGGGGTCCCCAGTCCCCCTGCTGTGGACTGGTACCGGTCTGTGGCTGTTAAGAACCCAGCCACATAGCAGGGGGTGAGCAGCAGGTAAGTGAGCAAAGCTTCATCTGTATGAATAGCCACTCCCTAGCTCACATTACTGCCCAAGCTCTGCCTCCTGTCAGGTCAGCTCAGCATTAGATTCTCATAGGTGCATGAATCCTACTGTGAGTTGCGCTTGAGAGGGATCTAGGCTGTATGTTCCTTTTGAGAATCTAATGCCTGATGATCTGTCACTGTTTCCCATATGAGACTGTCTAGTTGCAGGAAAATGAGCTCAGGTTTCCACTGATTCTACATTACCGTGGGTTACATAATTATTTCATTGTATGTCATAATGTAATAATAATAGAAATAAAGTGCACAGTAAATGTAATATGCTCGAATGATCCTGAAACCATCCCCACCCACCTCCACCCCATCCATGGAAAAACTGTCTTCCGTGAAACTAGTCCCTGGTGCCAAAAATGTTGGGAACACTGCTATAACATATTTGAGGTCAAGAGTAAAAATGAAAGAGAAAGAAGATAAAAATGACTCTGAACCTTAGTGACCGGACAAATGGGAGCTTCTCTAAGGGATGTGGAATGTTCTAAGGAATGTTCTAATACTAAGAGAATTGCTGTACTTTATAGGTATCACAGATTCTTACACCATGAGTAAGGTGAAAACTGTGTTATAAAATCCCAACTTTGCCTAGCTCCATTAATCAGCCCCCTTTGCCTTTGGCCAACAATCCCTGGCATCAATGGTTATCATTTTTTAAGCACAGTTTTTAAATATCCATGTAAAAATGTAAATATAAAACTGAAGCAAAATGTCAAGAAGCAGTACTTAACCTTACTACATATAACACAATCTGATATTTCCTGTTCTATTCTGTTTCGCTTTTTAAAAATACTCATTGCAACTACCAAATTGATTTCTTGGCCCACAGATGGGTCGTATCCCAGAGTCCAAAAACCACTCTCCTAACCTAAACTATAAGACTCAGCAATTATGTAGGCAATATAGAAAAGGAAAGAACTATTTTTAACAGATATAAGGGGAAAAAACATGGAACCAATACATCTTTTTTATTCTCAAGGATATTTTAGACTACTTTTTCAAAAAGGCAAGATATCTATAAACATAAAGCTTCAAAATAATGGATAACTATTCCTTTGAAGAGAAAGAGGGTGCATTCTTTATCTATTTTAACAAGATGCTTAAAGTACTGGACACAGTTCATGTGTGGAGACTATGAAAATTTAGTGCTGCATATGAAAATGCATATTTATAACCTAATAAATTAACATGGAAGAGACTAAACATTCACACTTAAAGGCAACCTTAACTCTATGAAAGGATCTTTTCAACAGGTTTAAATATAAGTAATTCTCTTAATGCACTTAAGTCGCTAATCAAATTAACTAGCCACTTGACAGAACCAGATAAAGAAAAACTAGATTAAATACCGCTGCCATTTCTTTTCATCAGAAATAGAAAGCATTAAAATAGGAAAGATATTCAAAGGAAAGATGCTTCAATTTGTAAAACTGTTATTTATACCCTACTTTTGAAAGTATCTCTTGTCTATCAGGGTTAAGGGAGGTAGATAGCAGCCAGCAATGATAAAATGTACCTTGTCCTTCAATTAAGCCTGACTGGAGGGGCAAGTGCTGCCCATGGAGGAGCTGGAAGTATTGTTTTTACACTCACCTGCTTTTGTTTGCCATAATCCATCACTGTAATGAAACAGATTCCACATGTGCATTTTCCTGCAGGAGGGCAGAAAAACACAGTGGATTGGCTTGTCACAACTAACTCCTATACTATTTATAAGAAAGAGAATAAAACTGACCTAAAGTGGGCATTACTATGCATCCTACTGTGCTAAGTGCTTTCACAAATGCGATCCTCTAACAACCCAAACAGGCAGGCATATTATCCCCAGGCGGATAAAGTAGAACTACAAGAAGTTAAATAACCTACCGAAAGCCAAATAGCTGGGAAGTGCAGAGCTGAGATTTGAAGGTAAGATTCCTGTTGAGCAAGTGACACCTGTTGTCTACTATCAGAAGCAGCAATACTAAGATGTCAGTGTACTCCGTGGTTTCCAGGTGTCAAGATTACCAAAAAAAAATGACTTACACAGGCACTGGATAGAACAACACTTTATCCACAGAGAGAAGAGATGGAGCAAGATCGGCTTCAATAACAAGCCTGTCTCTCCCAGGGCCAGCGGGTCTTGCCCTGCAGCCAACACAGGGAGGTGGTCTACATGCATCCTTCTTGTATGGCAGCAAAAGGCCCTCTTCCCTCCCCACCAGAACAGACATGGCAGTGGGGTTGGCCGGATGCCATATGATACACACGCTTAAGCAGAACAAAGAAGTATTCATTGAGCACGAACAGAGAAAAATATTTCCAAACAAAAAGATATGCCTAGCACAGGCCGTGAGGCCTCTTTATCTCTGCAAGGAAATGTTGTAGGCCCACAGCTACTGTCATGTAGCCATGATAGGGGCCACAAGTAGTACACAACTGCTTCTCCTAATAGTAACTTTCTTAATTTTCCCCAATAAGAAATAAGAGGAAATTCTCACAAGAGGAGGACAATCAGTCTCCAGTGTAGTCCTTTTATGGAGCTTCATTCAAAAAGGTAATTGGCTTCAGAGTATAAGTTTCAATATACAATATATGCAGCAGGAAAGGCAATCAAGACTTCTAACAATAAATCTTCCCAGACGCTGGGCTACTGAGATTGTTTTCCCCATTTCTGCTAACCCCAAACCTGTCTACCTCCCTCCACCTTCGGTTTTCATTTCTTTCCATCAGTAGCCATGGTAACACCCAAAGATAAAACACAGGCAGGAGATTCTTGCAAGTATCTCACAATGTGGAATCTTGCCAGCACTTTTCATCAGTATAATATTGTGTAACATACAAACAAAGCGGCACCCTCCTCATTCTTTTTCATTCATTTCCCGCCCACTCAGCGGCAGCCAAGACCATTCATGAAGCTTATGAGATGATTGTTTGGTACATTTGTGTTCATAAACTTGCAGATCAGTCTTTCAATGTTCAAAAAATACTTGAGCTGGAAATGGTGGGAATCATCTCACCACTCCCTATTAACCCTTACCTAAGAACTAGACATTAGCCAGAAATTAGCTTTTCTGTGAGATATTCTACTTATTGTTCGTCTTAATCAGAGGTGACTTTTGAAACTGTGACGCTCCCTCTGGCTTCCCATAGATGTTGAATATTCAATGAAATTTCACCACAATCAGGCTCTTCTGAATTTCTCTGCTAGACTGTGAGTACTGAGAGATAGGAGAGCGGAATCTGAAAACGGGCTGAGTTTTCTACCTAAAATCAGTCCTGATTAGATTCACAAATATCTGGCTTCACCCAGCCAAAGTACCTAATTATTGATTGCACAGTTATAAATCAGAGATTAACAAAACAGTGATCATCTGTCTGGAGCACATTAAAACATAAACGGTTTGCAGAGATGAATACAGTGTGGGGTGGGTATATATATACACACACACATATATATATATGTTTGAGAATGTGCATGAAAATGGCACAGTCTTTTTAAAGTTTTATTATATTTTAAATTGCCTGATTGGCTGCTGATTCAAAATTCTGGTTATTATTCAAAATTATTAATTTTTGTAATACTTTTTCTTTAAAAATACTAACGACTTTCTAGTGGGCTGTAAACCATAAATAGAATTTACATTAAGATACAAAAACACACAGATCTTATAGCTCCTTGACCTCCTCAATTTTAACAATAGATATTTCTTGAGCACCTATTATGCTAGAGCCATAGATGCTTTACATGCAGTATCTCCTTCATTCTTCCCACAGTCTTCTGCTTTGTGGATTTAGTCCCATTTTATGATAGCAGAAATGGAGGATCAGATAAATTACATAACTTACCTGAAGTCACACAGCTTATAGGTAGCAAAGCAGGAAGGTACCCAGGCTTGTGGCTGCCCCATACTGCTTCCTTGTGACTTTGTGTCAATTACGCATGGCTCCAATCACCTGTCAACCCATAAGCATATGAAGACTTTCTACTATAAGCCTGCCTTCTGACCATCACTTTCTTATCTTTCCGTTTCTCCTATTGAGTCTTCTGGCTCCTGGTCCCCTCTGTTTTATAATCAATCACCAGCTTTAGCATAAATTCCTTCCTAGCTCAGCTCATCCCTTTTGCTCAGGCCATACTTTGATTCCTGCAAATCTCCTTTCAATTCTTCAACTCTACCCAACTTGTGACTCATCTAAACCCTATAAGTAAAGTCATTAACTAGCCATGAAGAAAGCCAAGAACACAAATGGATTATTTGTCCACAAGACAATGCTAATAAACCTCAGTTTAATTCTCATTATTTCTTAGTGAGCCTTTCATACATTTTAATGATTCTCTATCACACTCCTGAAACTCTATTCCAAATCTTTCACTTACAAACTTCTAGCAACAGTCTCCCAAATCTTCATCTCAAAATGATCTCACATTCCTTTGTTCTAACGAGACTGATGCCCTTGAGCATCAAACCGACAGTTCTCTCCTTCTCCATCCCAATCATGAATTTTCTCTTGCTTTCATCTTAGGGGGAGAGAATCCCTTCATCTCGGAATCTATACCATCATGCATCCTTTTGGACAAAAGGAAATAATTAGTTTGATCCTGATTCAAACAAACTATATGTAAAAAGACATCTGGAGACAACTGAAGAAAATTAAATGAAGGTGGGTATTATATTACAGTGAGAAACTGATGTTCATTTGTTAGGTCTGATAATAGCATTGTGGTTACGGAAACCAAGGATCTTATTAGTTTAGAGGTGCATATCAAATTATTATGAGTGAAATGACACATAGCATCTGGAATTTGTTTCAAATACTTCGGCAGCTTTTTGTTCCCATGTTG
Source organism: Plecturocebus donacophilus (assembly GCA_004027715.1). Lineage (NCBI taxonomy): Eukaryota > Metazoa > Chordata > Mammalia > Primates > Pitheciidae > Plecturocebus > Plecturocebus donacophilus. The sequence goes on along the minus strand of PVKP010010790.1, from coordinate 27,016 downwards.
GAAATAGATGAAACAAGCTTTAGGAAATGTTTATAATTGTCAAAACTGTGTGATGGGTAGCTGGAAAATCATAGATTCTCATTTCTCTTGTGTATATTTGAAAATATCAGTGCAAAAATTTGAAAAATCAAATCAATTGAAAGTCTCTTTAAAATCATTATTTAAAAATTATTCTCTTTCTCTAACATCTTAAATCACGTTCGATTGGACTGTTACCCCTTCTGTTGCTTTGAAACAAGCTCTGGCTTCTTCTACCCTAGCCTACCCTGAATAGCACTGTTTCCGGAAACTATAACTAACTCTTCATCTTTTCCAAAATCCTGAAATGTCAAGAAAATAGGTCAGATCATTCTGCCTTTCCAGAATTACATCCAATCCTTATCTCCTCCTGCTCTCACCCCCAGCAATCTGGCTTCAACTGTCGTCACCACCTTGCGAGCTCCAAAAATGTCAAGTGCTATATCACTCATCTCTACATGAGTAGGGCTATTTCTCTGATCTCTCTTTTGTTGCAGTCAACCATCTCTCCTCTTCTAGATAATTCAAAATGCTTTATTTGCATTTATTAACTCACATAATCATCCCAACAATACTGTGAGGTGGCTACCACTCTTGTCCCTATTTTATGGAAGGGGAATATTGAAGCAGAGAAAGGTCATATAACTTGTTCATGGTCACATGGCTAATGACTGGCAGGGCTAGGAATTTAGGCAGCCCAGCTGCTTTGTCCATGCTCTTAACTATTGTGATGGTTAATTTAACGTGTCATCTTAACTGGATTAAGGAATACCTAGAGAACTGGTAAAGCTGGGCTGTGTCTGTGCGAGTGCTTCCAGAGGACACTGGTTTGTGCTTTGATGGGCTGAGTAGAGAACATCCACCCTCAGTGGGCACCAACTAATCAGCTCAGGGTTCAGAAAGAACAAAAACACTTAATAGAGAAAAGACAATTTCTTTTCTCTCTCTCTCTTACTGCCCTGGAGATGAGATACTCTTCTCCTGCTCTTGGATATCAGAACTCCAGGCTCTGTGGGCTTTGATCTGTGGGACTTACATCAGCAGCTCCTGGGTTCTCAAGCCTTCAGCCTTTGACTAAGAGTTATACCATCAGCTTCCTGGTTCTGAGCCTTCTGAACTTTAACTGAGCCATTATACCAACATCCCAGGGTGTCCAGCTTATAGACAGTCTGTCGTGGGACTACTCACCTCTGAGCAAATTCCCCTAACAAGTGCCCTTACATATCAATCTATCTATTTCCTGTTCATTCTCTCTGGAAAACTCTAATGTAACAGTGATGCCAAACTGCCTTATTGGCATCTAGTGTAAGACTGTTCCTCTGTTCCATGAGCCCCTGTGAGCAGTATACAATGTCACAAGGAGGTGAGCACATTTGGCACTTTAAAGTTCTGTCATAATGTTCTGCTTGTCCAGAAGAATAACCTCTTCACCATGTTAGTGAGATCATCTAATATTCTGCATTGTCAGTGAAATCAGTACAACATGAATTTTATTTTTAATAAATTAGCAAAATAATACAAACATGACTAGCTAAGAAACTAAGTACACAAAACAGCTAGTGAACAGATAGGCAATTTATTCCCTGGTGTTTCCTAAAGTCTGAATAAATAGTATCTCTTAGAAATACAGGACAAGTGAAGTATTTTAGGTAATGATAATGTAGCTTGTATAAATGATATGTTTGTAAATCTTGTCAATGAAAATATAAATAGATCAATCATCGCTTTCATCTAAGAGTTTTTATTTTCAGCAGCTACTCATGAGCATGAAGTCCAAATTCCTTCAGGTGGCACAAAAAGCCTTTCATCCTCCAGCCTCTGCCTACCTGCCCCTCCCAGCCTCTGTCACCACCACTTCCCATGTATTCTACACTCTATTTGCAATTTCCTAGTGAGCTTTGTAGTTTAAGTCCCTAGGTTTTTCCATAGGCTACTTCTGTGGCCTGGGCAGCATCATTTCCAGTGTACATCTGTGAGTCCATGCTGAATGATAATATTTTGTTTTTTTTAAGAATTAATACATTACCTCCTCCCTGTAGACATCTAGAATGCCCCCACTGGCCCCAAGTCAGACCAATCCCTTGCTCCGGCTCCAGCAGCTCAGTCTGCTCTACAAGGATGATTTCACCAAAGCCAGGTGCAACACACTGCCTATTCCTTGTAAATATTTATAGCCCAGCCTTGGAAAGGCTGTGTATGTGTGCATATATGTATATGTATATTACATGGTGTATAATCTTTTAGAACTCTGTTGTCTCCACCTATGGACTCCCAAAGCTCCTCAGTATACCCTCATTTGTCCCTATCTCACTTTTACTGCAATTATTTATGTACACATGCCATCTATCTCCTCTAGTAAATTTTAAATTTTGTGAAGGCATCTGTTATGACTTATTTTTGTTTCTCCATACAAAGTAAATGCTCAAATACTCACAAGATCTTGTTTACCAAATTAATAAACCTGTCTCCCGTGAACATTTGCACTCAGCTTCAGTGGGAAAACCACAGGAACAGGATATTTTTTGCTGTGGTTGTCTTATCTACTGAATCATTAAGAGACCAAATTTAATAAACTTTAACAACGTCATACCAAGGTCCATTTGAGTCCAATCTTTCTAAAATGTCAATTACCATATACCTCTTGCCAATTAGAAAAAACATTGTCTGGTTTACTAAATCTAGAAATTAACACAAAAAGTTGCTACTATTATCAAGTTTATATGGTGCTGATTAATTCAGGTGCTTATGAAAAAGGTTTCAAGAATAGATGAATAAATCTGATTCAGACGCAGAATGATAAAGGTTATGATGAGCATTGTTCTTTAACTTCCCTTTATTCATTTTTAATGTCAGTTCATCTCAGGAATATCTCATTTTGTTTATTCTTGCTGTTCAATAATCCTTAAAATTTTATATTCCAAATGTTTGTAACTTTAGCACCATGCCCTCCAGATATTTTTCTAGGTAATCTAAAGGAAAGCCATTTGTCTCAATCTATCTAGAGGGAGACCTGCCTCTTACGCCTCTTTGTACACCCAGTGTATGCCATAGATTCTGACACCTACTAAGTCCTCCATATACACTTGTGATATTGAATTGACCTACACCTCATCTTGAAAGTCTGATGTTTATAAATCATTGTCAGTGTTGCTTGGTTTTATTTGGAAGGAGATGGGCTCATTTTCACAGAGCATAATCTCTAGGTTATGACTTTTTAATTTCACTATTATACTTATTCATATGTATTACATTAATAGGGTTTTAGCAAACCACAAGAACATTTCAGATTTTATCATCTAGTGCCATCAGTCTTTCTTTTGACAAAGTTAGACATTAACTTCTGATCACACCTATTTGCAGAATATTAAATTTCAGTAAAGTTGGAGATAAATATTATTAGGTTTTATTAATCATTTCCAAGCTGATACCCCAGGTATTCTGAAAAGACTGTCACTTCTTCCTCCTTTGCTTATTAACTTTAAATCATAGTTTCTTCACTTACATCTGTCTCTTTTTCATTTGTACATTCTGCCAAGTATTATCATTTGTAAAGATTGGAAAAAGAGGGAGTTTTCTTGCACAGAATGATGACCCATGCTTGAAAATTGATACAGGTACAAGCACACGGCACAAGAAATAAAAAATAATACCTTATGAAAGTCCTTAGCCAAACCATAAGCATAGAAAGAAGACATTTAATACCACGTATACTATGAAAAAGGGCCAATACACAGCTTTCAGAACTTTAATTATTGCCCGTGTCAGGAAGAAATAACTGTTTCCAGCATATTGGTTACCTGCTAAATATTCTAAATGAAATCACATATATAGGCATTTCCCTGGTAGTTAAAAGAGGTTAGTAACCAAGTACTATGTAATGACATTAATTAAATCCCAATTTCAATCTGTACTAAGACACTGCTCTCCTGAAGCTGTAAATAATGAGAACTGTTCTAAATAGATTAAGTGCACTATACTCCAAGGAAAAACAGAAGTTTGGGCCTGTAGATAGATGTACTATGAGTTAGTTCTTTCAGGAAAAAGAAAAAAGAGAAAAAATAAAGCCTTATTAACATCACTGAAATTCACAGACAACAGCACTAATTGCAGTGGATCTCTCATTCATAAATATATATTAAGCACTTACTATTCGTATGATGTAGAAACATACAATACCTGAAGGCCTCAAAGACCTCAGAATCCAATTAAATAAAAGACACATATATTCAAAAAAGACATTGTCATGATTGTCTACATAGAAAACGACAAGAAAGCTACAAAATTTAAAAGTCCAGAACTAAGAAGTGAATTTAACAAGGTCATAAGATACATGATTCACGCACAAAGCAATTGCATTTCTATACTTATTACAACCATGTAGAAATCAGAATCTATAAACACAATACCAGCAAACCATCTTGCCATGTATGTACCTATGCAACAATCCTGCATGATCTGCACGTGGATCTCAAAACCTAAAGTACAATAAATAAAAAATAAAACAAAATAAAAACGCAATACCATTTAAAGTCTCTTCAAAGAAGATGAAACGCTCAGGTATAAAGCTAACAAGACAAATACAGGATATGTCTGAAGAAAATTACAAAATGCTGATGAAAGAAGTCAAAGAACATCTACATAAATGGAACACATACAGTTGGTGGATTGGAAGATTCAACACAGTAATGATGTCAATTTTTCCTAAATTGATCTACAATTAATGCAGTTTCTACCTAAATCCTAGTAAGATCTTTTGTAGATAAGACAGGGTTATTCTGAAACTTACATGGGAAGACATAGGCCCTAGAATAGCTAAAAGAATCCTGAAAAAGAATAAAGTGGGATGTATCACTTCACCTGATGTTAAGACTTAATATATAGCTACAGTAATCAGGAGAGTGTGCTATTGGCAAAGGGTTAAACACATCAATCAATGGAATAGAGAACCCAAAATTAGGCCCACACATCTCTGAATTATTCTTCTAGGAATCAGTCTGGTCTTGTATTTTGGAACCCTCACTTTTTAGAAGTCTTTCCTTATTGTTCATTTAAAATTCCTTATTTCATAAGGTAATGCTTTTTGCTTCATATTCCAACCTCAATAGGAATTTTAAAAGCTGATTCTTCCACTATGATATCTCTACTTTGCTTTGAATCTTTTCACTACAATGGGACCTTATCTAGTTCAACCTCCTATTCCAAAAGAAACGAAACCGGAACGTTGACAGGTAATGGGACTTTCCTGAGGCCACACAGCTGGACAGAGAAACTGACAGCAGGTCAGAAATGACTGACTGACTGTTGAAATGGAAGAATTCTAACTTTAGGGAGAAACTATCCGTATCACATGTGAGTTGCTGGTGTACAGAGGCGAATTCTTTTTTTACTTATTATTATTTTAATGGATATATAGTAATTGTATGTATTTATGGGATGCAGTGTGATATTCTGATACACGTATATACTGTGTAATGATCAAATCAGGGTAATTAGCATATCCAGCAGCTCAAACATGTATCATTTCTTCATGTTGGAAACATTCAAAATCCTCTCCTCTAGCTATTTAAACATATGTAATAAATTATTGTTAACTATAGTCATTCCACTGTGCTGTTACACACCTCAACAATCCTCTTATCTGTGATTTTGTAATTATTAATCAAGCTCTCTCTCTAAACCCTCCCTCTATTCCCCTTCCTGACCTCTAGTAACCACCATTCTACTCCTGACTTCTAAGAGATCAACGTTTTCAGCTTCCACATATGAGTGAAAACGTGGTATTTATTTTTCTGTGCCTAGCTCATTTAACAACATAATGTCCTCCAGGCTCATCCACATTGTTGAAAATGACAGAACTTTTTTCTTTTTAATAGCTGAATAGTATTCCATCATGAATACACACATTCTTTGGTCCATTCATCTGTTGATGGATACAGGTTGATTCTGTATCTTAGCTCTTGTGAATAGTGCCACAGTAAACATGGGACGGCAGATGCTCTTCCACATAACTGATCTTATTTTTGTTAGATACATACCTAGCAGTGGGGTTGCTAAATCATATGGTAGTTCTACTTCCAGTTTTTGGAGGAATCTCCATACTGTTTTCCATAATGGCTGTACTAATGTATATTGCCACCAACCATATATAAGACTTCCTCTTTCAGAGAGAAGAATTTTGAGCCATGTTGAGGTGGACTTAAGATTTTAGAAAAGTTGGCAAAAGACACCAGAGAGACTCTACAGATGAAAACTGTTCAATGTTGTTGAAAGCAAGTAAAGAACAATATTGGGTTGGGATGGCTACATAGATCTCTGGAGGAATTGTTTTCTTTTTAACTACGTGTAGTGACAAAGACTTCATCAATATTAAATGCCAAATGAATTGCATAAGACCTATAAACTAAAAAATGTCAGAAGGACTAAACCTTAGAACCAACTACAGCTTGCAAAAAAAAAAAACCAAAGCAATAACAATCCTTTTTATTTTATGTTTATTTACTTATTTTACTTTAAGTTCCGGGATACGTGTGCAGAACATATCTTTGGTTGTTACATATGTATACCTGTGCCATGGTGGTTTGCTGCACCTATCAGCACATCGGCTAGGTTTTAGGCCCCACATGCATTAGGTATTTGTCCTAATGCTCTCCTCCCCTTGCATCCCACCTGCCAACAGGCCCGTGTGTGTGATATTCCCCTCCCTGTGTCCACGTGTTCTCATTATTCAACTTTCACTTATGAGTGAAAACATGCAGTGTTTGTTTGCTGAGAATGATGGCTTCCACCTTCATCCATGTACCTGCAAAGGACATGAACTCATCCTTTTTAATGGCTGCATAGTATTCTATGGTGCATATATGTCACATTTTCTTTATCCAGTCTATCATTGATGGGCATTTGGGTTGGTTCCAAGTCCTTGCTATTGTAAATAGTGCTGCAATAAACATCATGTGCATGTGTCTTTATAGCAGAATGATTTATAATCCTTTGAGTATATACTCAGTAATGGGACTGCTGGGTCAAATGGTGTTTCTGGTTCTAGATCCTTGAGGAATCACCACACTCTTCCACAATGGTTGAACTTATTCACACTCCCACCAACAGTGTAAAAGCATTCCTATTTTTGCACAGCCTCATCAGCATCTGTTGTTTCCTCACTTGTTAATAATTACCATTCTAACTAGGATGAGATGGTATCTCATTGTAGTTTTCATTTACATTTCTCTTTTAAAAAAGCAATAACAATACTTTTTAATTAAGACACATCTAATAAAAGAAAATGGTTTTTTGAATGATGGGGAAAGAGAGTTATAGTTTTACCTATTTCTACAGGCAGAAGGTTTTATATTAATTTGACTACAGGAAGCAAAATCAGCTAGGGAGTCATTTCCATAGTCTCTGTTGGAGAAATGCATCTTTAGTCTTAAAAGGATAGATAAATATGTTACCAGGGAATAGGGCCCAATATACACCCATTCTTTCACCCATTCATCCAAAAAAATATTAGGCTCATACAACACACTAGTTACTTGGCAGTGGTTAGGAAAGTGACATGAACATGGCATGGAAGATAAAAATGTGACAAGGATCTAAAGGTGAATAAAACCAAGTGGCATCTGTTTCCTCCAGAAGGTCAGTTAATTAGCATAAAAGGCACATTAATTTGTCACTCAAACAAATGTAAAATTATATTTGCCATGTATTGTGAAGAAATATATAGTGCTATGACAGCATAGATTAGGGAGATTTGATTTAGGGGAGCAAAGGAATGTGTAAGAAACTGGTTGGGAAAGACCCCCGTGGGGAGGGATGGTTGAACTGAAAGCTGAAATGAGAAGGAGGTAAATACGACAAGCATGGCAAAGAGCCTGCCTGGCAGACAGAATAATGAGTGCAGGAGTCTCGTGACAGTGTGAGCAAGGCATGTCCAACTGCTGAAAGAAGGCCCACACGGCTGGGCACAGAGAAGCAGGCAGTGAGAGGTAACCGCAAAGGAAGGCAAAGTAGTCTAGACAGGGCTTTCTAAGCCGTGGTCAAGATTTAACGTTTTTCCAGGAACAAAGAGAATTTAGCATGGTCAGATTTATATCTCAAAAAGACCATATGCCTAGCTAGCAAGGCTCAGGGTGCCCTATGAGGAAGCTTTTCATTAGTCCAAGGGAGACAGCTGTACCTTGAACTGGTGCAGGTGAGTAGACCTAACAAGAAGGGGAAAATGTAGGAAGCATAATCCATTGAAATTTTTGATGAATTGGATAAGAGGGAGGAAGGTGTCCCTGTGACTATTTTCTATGGTTCTGGTTTGCAGAACTGACCAGATGGTGGTGCCCTTTACCAAGGTAAGAAACAGCAAAGATGACCACAGTTGGGGTTGAAAACCATTAGTTCAAGAGTTGTTGAATTATGTTGTTTGAATTATGTTTGAGACATCCAAGTGGAGTTGTCAAATTGGCAGCTGGATGTATAATCCTGGAATCCAGAAGCAAGGTTCCAATCAAGCAAGAGATTCTAAGAAAGATTTTGCTGATGAGAATGTTAATATGCACATATGTGTATCTTCTATACTGGAGACAACAGCATATATTGTTTATTCTGTGTCCTCAGGTGCAAAAGGAAATTACAAATATATTCACTTATCTATTGTTTTTTATCTTATAGAAATCAGGCATTAAAAAATTAAGTACTAAAAGAATGAGAATGGAGAAGGGAAAAGACTCATCCCACAAATATACTGGTGAGGTCAATGTTAATCACCAAAAGACTCTAGAAAAGGTGTGGAATAGTATGATTTGTGAGCTCTTCAAAAAGGAAACCATAGTAACTGGGCAAAATTCAGTCAAACTACTTCTATCACTTTTTTTAAGAACTATTATTAAAATGTGGTAGACTTAGGATCTAGACTAGCAAGGCATTTGATAAACACTCTCCAAATACTGTTATGAACAATATAATAAGCTAGATGATAACAATGTTAGGTGGATTGACAGCTGTCTCCACACAGCATATTTATGGTCCAAGGGGAAGAAAGTAATGGTGATCTGTGGCGTTTGTCTGTAGTCCTGCCGTTTTTGGCAACATCTGGAAACATTTTTTGCTGTCATGAGTGGGAGTGGGGCTCGAGCAGGTGGGAACAAGTGCAGTACTACTGACATCTATTGAGTAAAAGCCAGAGATCCTGATAAACATTCCACAATGCAGCGGACAGGCCACTACTTTGTCCCTTACTAACCAAGGAAGAATTATTCAATTCAAATGTCATTAGGGCCACCGTTGAGAAAACATATATTCTAAGTGTTTAAGTGAACAGAATAGAATAAAGGGTCAAGTGTAGCATAAATTAATAAAGATAATTAAAATACCCTATATTTACTTCCCTCTAATTGTCAACTGTGTAGTCGTGAGCAAGGAGTTAGAGGACCTCACTTCTGGTCACTTCCTTCCAATACAGTAAGTGCTGGAAAGAATCTTCTTGTCCAGCTATTCATTCTAAGAATGCAAACCCAGTCCCAGAGACTCACTTTCTTTCTTGAAGCTTCTGTTTCTTCCTTTGTGTAAAAAGGAGATTGAACATGATGACATTTGTAGAAGGCTGAAAATGGCTCCCCAAAAGACACTGATCTCCTAATTTCTGGAATCTTATTTGGAAAAAGCATCATTGTAGACCTGATTGTTATGAATACTGATGTAGTGATCACCTTAGATCATCTGTATGAGTCTTAAATGTCATCTCATGTATCCTATTAAGAGAGAGACAGAGAGCAATTCCACACAGACAGAAGAAAAGGCAGTGTAAACATACAAGCAGAGATTGGAGTGACTTACTGTCAAAAGTCAAAGAAAGCTAGAAACAGGTTCTCCTCTGGAAACTCTCGAGGGAACAGTTATGTCACCTTGATTTCTCAGCCCAGTAATATTAAATTCAGACTTCTCATCTTCCAAGTTGTGAGGGAAAACGTTTATATTGTTTTAAGCCCCCAAGTCTGTGGTAATTTTTTGTAGCAGCCATAGAAGACTAACACAGATTTTGGTGCCAGAAGTGGGATGTTGCTATAACAAATACCTAAAAATAAGGAAATGGCTTTGGAATTAGATACTGCATAGAAACTGGAAGCATTTTGAGGCATATATTAAGCTGAAGGAAACAGACTTCCAAAGATACATTCACTTTCAAATTTTTAGGACATGCAAATATTACCTTATATGACAATCATTGTGATTAAATTAAAGATCTTGAAAGGGGCCGTTATTCAGGATTATCTGGGTGGATAGTAAATGCAATCATATGTATCCTTATAAGAGAGAGACAGTGTTTTGGGTCAGGCAAACACACAAGAAAGCAATGTAAAGACAGAATAGAGAGAAAGATAGCATGAGCCAAGTTCACAGCCACTAGAAGCTGGAAGTAGCAAAGAGTAAGTTATTCACTAGAGATTCTGGAGGGAGTGGGTCCCTGCTTACCACCTTGATTTTTTATTTCTAAGAATGGAAATGTGAGAGAATAAATTTTTGTTGTTTTAAGTTGCCAAATTTAAAGCAGTTTTTACTACAGCCACAGGAAACTACACTGATTTTGGTACAAGGAGTGAGACACAGCTATAACAAACATCTAGAAATGTGGAAGTGGCTTTGGGACTGACTAAAGGTCAAAGACTGGAAAAATTTTTAGCTCCATGACAGAAAAAGCCTAGATTGCCTTGAACAGACTATTAGCAGAAATCCAGATAAAGATATTCCTGATAAGGGCTCAGAAGGAAATAAGCACAGTAGAGAAATCATTTATCATCTTAGAAAATACATGTGTTATAAACAAAGTGTTTGTGGAAATATGAATGTTAAAGGTGATTCTGATGAAGGCTCAGAAAGAATGAGAAATATGACATTAGAAACAGGAAGTGGGGTGATCCTTGTTGTATAAGGGCATACATTTGGCTGTGTTGTGTCCTACAATTATGTAAAAAGCAGAACATGTAGATGATGAACTTCTCTATTTAGCAGAGATTTCCAAACAAACTGTTAAAGGTGTGGCCTGATATTTTTTTCTTGCTGCCTATAGAAAATTCAAGAGAAAAGAGATAAATCAAGGACGTATTATGCAAAACAGAGTCAGGACTTGGTGATCTGGGAAATTCTCAGTCTATCCAGATTGCAAAGGATGCAAGACAGTAGATTTGCTGTTAGGAAAGCATGCTCTGGAGATAAGGCCAAGGATGTGACTGGACAACATGTATTGAAGACATTCAGCATGTGATTCACAGACCTGCTCAACCACCTCAGCAGAAATCAAGAACAGAGACAAAATTATCCAAGAAATATCTGCAGGAAACCCTCTGGTCTAACAGTGGGAATCCACATGGCATATATGGGAGATTTTGAAAATGTTACACCAGCAAAAGCACTGTCAGCATGAACTGAAGGAGACAGAGACAAGATAAAATGAAAGATGGTTATCAGACTCCCAAAATTATACAGGCAGGAAATAAGCAGATAAAACCACTGCAAACATGTGAGCTCAGTTAATAAGAAAGGAAGGATTTCCCCCAAAGACACAGCTAGACCTAGGGCTTTAGAGCCAGAAGCCTGAGCCACAGGCACAAAGGCAGAGGATGGAGCCGCAGTCCTCGAGGGCAGAGCCTCAAGTTACAGAGGATTATTCTCATGCCTTATTTTGAATTATCTTGGGGTGGTGATCCGTTTATTCTTTCCATTTTCTGCCTTTTCCAATGGAAATATTTGTAACTGTTATCCTATACCTATCCCATCTTCAAATTTTGGAAGCAGATAACTTGTTTACTAATTTCACAGGTAGATTCACAAACAGAAAGGAAATTTTTCCTGGAATCTTGAGAAACATACCTAAGATTATCCAGGTGGCCTCCAAATGCAATTATGTGTATCCTTATAAGAGAGAGGCAGAGGAAGTCTGGGGACAGACCCACACACACAGAGGTGAAGGCCATGTAAAGATGCAGCAGAAAGAGATGCAGCCACAAGCCAGGAGATGCCAACAGCCACCAGAAGCTAGAAGAGGTCAGGAACAGGTTCTCCTCTAGAGCCTAGAGAGGCAGTACATCCCTGAGATTGCTGGCCTCCAGAACTGTAATGGAATAAATTTCTATTTTTTTAAGTCACTGAGTTTGTGTTAGTTTGTTATAGCAGCTATAGGAAACTAATACAATATTCCACAATTCTAAAAATAAATTCAGGAGCTGTGATGTAATGACAGCAGGCACATAAATAACCTAGGTCTTCAAGTGATGGCACATTCAGAGTGATATGGCTGTAACACTAACTAACACTAAGGTGACAGTGTCACCTTAGACTTCCACAGTACAATTAGAATACCAAATAAGGAAGTCAATGACCTGTTTTTCTCTACAGTGTTCAGACAATACTATGCCCATCTCTCTGTGCTACAGCTTTAAAAGGTATTGGCAGGTTAAAATGTGTTTAAAGAAAGGAAAATACCAAAAGGAGAGTGAAATCATGCATATGACAAAAAGTTGAAGACGAGAAGTAGAAGTGTTTAGTGCTTATTCTGAAAAAAACCTTGAAGCGCAGAATATGGCAGCTGCCCTCAAACTACTCAGTAATCTGTCTTGTGGAAGAGGGAAAAGATGATCTCATTCCCCTTGGCTCTAAGATCAGGACCTAAATTTAAAGAGAAGTTACAGGAAGGCCTATTTATGCTCCAAAGCCTCAAATTTTGATTGAACTGCCTCAGTGGTGTTAGATTGTCCAGAACCTGAGGGATTCACAAGCTGAAATTATTGCCTACTACAGAATATTGTCTGAAAGATTCATGCATAAGGTGGACAAGAATGCCCAAGGGGTCCATTCAAATATGCTTCTGTAATTCTACTGTTATTGGTAGAAAAGGAATAGGTCAAGTTTCTATCTCACACTTGAAGATTGTTTCCTTTATTGATTAGCCTCCTCTTTTCCAGAACATCCTCCCCCTGAAAAAATGCAGTTTCTTTTACCCTTACTGATAGTGTTGTCATCCAACATAAAAGCACTGTTGACGTTCTGTGAACGCTGAAAATTCTTTGTGACTTCCCCAGTTGCAGAGTCCAGTATAAGAAACCAGCCCTGAATCTAGGCTTGACTAATTATAAGCAGAACTAGATAATGGCAGCCTACATTCTATTTTCCTACTGAAGTACCCACTGAAACAAACCCACACTCGCTTTTCTAAAATGGTGAACTGTTCAGCCTATCTGTCTTTCCTAAATATTTTAAACTTCGTTTTGTAAAGCTCGCTGATCCTCTCCATATGCATAAGATAAAGTTGGCAGGAATTGAACTTAGTCCTATTTGTTTCTAACCTCTAATTAAATGCTAATCCAACCCTCCAGAGTGTGGTGTCCTCAGCCAACTTACAGTGTACTTTTCTCTTCCCTTTCTCATGTTCTCTAACCAGCTAGATAAACAAGACAGGACCCAGGGGAGAACTCCACACCCTCCTCTTTGGCTGTGCTTACCAAAGAGAAAAGCAACATGGAATTCAAAGAACTAATTATTTGAGAGCTGCAATATCAAACTACTGTTTTTTTTCCTAACATTGTAACTGCTACTGAAATTGCAGAGTAGTCCTTATCTCCTCCCAGGCAGGAAGTGTTTCATCAATTACCATCTTCTGGGCAGGATCCATTATGCCCAAGGCTCTAAACCAAGAAATCAAATCAAATCAAATCTTGTCAGTGGTTTTTAAATATTCCACAGGAGCCCCCAATTTGAATATGGGTTCCCCTTTTTAGAAAGAGAGCCTTGGAAGGTATCATTAATATATATCATCATTCCCTACCTACTGGGTGTTTTGGTGAAATGATGGTACATTATCATTATTTATATGTATTAATAGTATATTATGTATTAATAGTGTAATATGTATTAATAACGATAATGTGCCATCATTTCACCAAAACATCCAAAGGATAGGGACTAAAAGACATACTAGCAGAAAATTATACCCACAGCTCCTTAGACTGGCATCCATTGATTCCAAAAACATTGTCTGAGCTAGTTGTATATGCAATCGTGACTTCAATTGTCCTGAAAAAAAAAAGTCACAAAAGCCAGTTTTAACCAACATGCCAATTTTATTTCTGAACATGCAAACAAATCAGCAAAGGTTTATTTTAGTCCATTCATAGCAATATGCAAACAAATTGTGAAGTCAGGGCCAGACACAGTGGCTCCCTCCTGGAATCCCAGCACTTTGGGAGACCAAGGTGGGTGGATCACTTAAGGTCAGGAGTTCGAGACCAGCCTGGCCAACAAGATAAAACACATCTCTACTAAAAATGCAATAAAAAAATTATCTGGGTGTGGTGGCGCAGGCCTATAGTCCCAGCTACTAAGGAGGCTGAGGCATGAAAATTGCTTGAAACCAGGAGGCAGAGTTTGCATGTGCCAAGATCATGCCATTGTACTCCAGTCCGGGCAACAGAGTGAGACTCTATCTCAAAAAATAAAAAGAAAAAGAATTCTGAAGTCAGGACTCTCAAATTAAATCTAACCTTACATCTAAAAATCAGAAAACAGTATTTTGTACTCTCAGGTTGTTTCTGGTTGCTTTTTTAATGCAGAAAAAGCAATCCACTCACTAACCAACAGAAATTTACTGTAATCCGAAAAGGTACATGATCATCACTAATAAAAATAATTGATATGCATTTTATTCATATAAAAATACCATGTAAATGCTGAATAATTACAAATCATCATTTCAAATTTGATTTGAGAGACAAAGCATCTATATTTGGCAAGACTTGGTCCTTTGCTCCTAATCACTGAGTAGCCATGAAATTGACTACAAACAATAACTGACACCTTATAGACAAAAGACTTCATGTTTTCAAGTTATAATGTTTTGTGCTAGCATTGACAGTTCTTGTTTTGTTCACTGCATAGAAGAGCCACAAAAGTTTAGACATGTACAGTCAATGGCAAAAATATGGAAACTAAAAAGCCAACTTGATATCCATTAGCATGATAAATAGCATGCCTTTAGAAGTATGACCAGCCAGGCATGCTGGCTCACACCTGTAATCCCAACACTTTGGAAGGTGGAGGTGGGCAGACTCCTTGAGCCCAGGAGTTGAAGACCAGCCAGGACAACATGGCAAAACTCTGTCTCTACAGAAAATACAAAAATTAGCCAGGCATGGTGGTGTGTGCCTGTAGTCCCAGCTAGTCAGGAGGCTGAGGAGGGAGGGCTGCCTGAGGCTGGGAGGTCAAAGCTGCAGTGAGCCATAAGCACACCACTGCACTCCAGCCTGAGTGACAGAGCGAGACCCTGTCTCCAGAAACAAAAGGAAAAAGAATAAAAAGATAACCATCCAGTATATTAAAGAGAGTTTACTATGCTGAATAGGTATAAACTATTTATTAGCGCAGAATATATTAAACTCCATTCTCCCCAACAGCCAAACGCCTACATCTTTCCTTCATAAAGCAATCCTAATTTTATCAAGTATTACAATAGTTTTCAAACTATACTCAAAGAATCTTGAAGAGTGAGACTCAAGGCTAGAATCCTATGTGTGGTCTTTCAGGCTCAACTACAGGCAATCAAAAAGACTGCCTGGCAGGCCTCATATGGAGAAAGCTGCAGTCCCCACATCAGACTTGGTGCAGAGCCAATGCGTGACAGTCTCCACCTGCCCCCTCCAGAGACTGGGAAAGGGCAGATCTGATCCATCTGACTCTTTCCCAGTCTCTGGAGGGAGTTACAGTGAAAGGCTCTGCCCATCCCACCTCCACTGGCCCTGCTTGCACACATGTTTTGCACGCCCAGCCTGGACCCCTCCTTTCAAAGCTTCCCTATGTGTATACGAACAGGGTGGAGCATAGTGGGTGGGACGGGAGGGTTTGGTTGAGACACTGTTCAGGTGCCTCTCCTTCCCCAGGGCCTCACATTCATAAAATGACAGGAGCCTTTGTTTGGGTCTCCCTCAGCAGTGAGACAAACCCCCTCCCCAGTCTGTGCTGGTCCATCTGACTCTTTCCCACTGCCATGACAAGAGGAAAAATGGAACACTGAGGAAGCTGGCGCCCTCTTTCTCTTTCTGGCCTCATGATAACATCACTGAAGTAAATGGATAACAGCTTAGTTGTTACTTTCAGATTGATTCCTTTTATTAATTGACTACCACAACACCTGGCAGCTCTCTAACAGGCCCAAGAGTTCAGTGGAGGAGCCTTAAGGATGTCATGAGGGAAGACAAAGAGGCTGGACCGCAATAGCCTTCCCACTCCCACCAAACAAACATACAGGTTTTAACCAGAGTATCTCTGCTTTCATTTCATATGTTGAGATTATGAGAAAAATTTCAACTCAGAATAGGGTTGTTCAAGGCTTACGACAGTTTCTGGCACATAGTAAATACATGTTTCGATTATTATTGCAAATTTGGAAAACACTATACTAGTAGTTCTGATTTCTAGGTACTAAATAATAGTGCCATTTTGGAAAGTAAAGAAAATAGCGTAAATACGTAGGTTGTTATTCACTGTAGACTCCTCACTCTCAAAACAGGGTGGGCTCAACCATCACCATGCAGGGGGATCTTCATAAGGAAGTCTTAAAGAACGTGTGGAAGCTACAGCCTGTCTTTACCAAAATCATCTACTCAGAGAGAGACAAGAGAGGCAAACATGCCCTCTACGGAGCCACTGATGAATAGAGACAAGAATTCTCACTATCATCATGGTTGTCATTACACCCTAGTAATATGCAAGTGAACCAATATTATAAACACACATTATATGTTGTCAAGGTTAATCTTTTATAAAAATGTCCGAAAGTACAAGCCTCATTTTACAGATAAAGAAACTGAAACGTGGAGGAATTGCATATTTCCAAGGTCACACAGAAGGTGAATTCCAACATTTTAACCAATTTGATTACAAAGGTCGTGTTTTTAATCCCCACTCAGTAATATCTTCTCCATCAATGTTTCTGTTTGCATAGAGTGAAATAATATTTGTTCTATTACTTAACTTTGTACCAGATACCTTAAAAACAAACAAATTATTTTGCCAAATACATTATTTCATTCTTTTTACGGCTGAGTAATATTCCATGATGTGTATATAAATGTGTGTGTGTGTGTGTGTGTGTGTATCTATATACTTTCTTCATCCACTCATTGGTTGATAGTAGCTCAGGTTGATTCCATACCTTTGGAACTGTGAATTGTTCTGTGATAAACATTTGTGTGCAGGTGTCTTTTTGATAAAATTACTTACTTTCCTTTGGATAGATACCCAGTAGCAGGATTGCTGGATTAAATGAGATCTGCTTTTAGTTCTTTCAGAAATCATCAAACTGTTTTCCATAGACATGGTGCTAATTTACACTCCCACCAGCAGCAAAGTATAAGCATTCTCTTTTCACCACATCCACACCAATGTCTATTATTTTTTGACTTTTCGAAAATGGCCATTCTGGCTGGGATAAGGTGGTGTTTCATTGTGGTTTTAATGTGCATTTCCCTGATGATTAGTGACCTTGAGCATTTTCTCATATGTTTGTTGGCCATCTTCTTTTGAGAAATGTATGTTCATGTCCTTTCCCTACTTTTTAATGGGATTGTTTGTTTTTTTCTTGCTGATTTATTTGAGCTCCTTGTAGATTCTGCATATTATGCTTTTGTCAGATGCATAATTAGGAAATATTTTCTCCCATTCTGTAGGTTGTCTGTTTATTCTGTTGATAGTGTCTTTTGCTGTGAAGATGCTCATTTGTTTAATTCAGTACCATCTGTCAATTTTTAGTTTTATTTGCTTTTAGGGTCTTAGTCATAAATTCTTTGCATAGGCCAATGTCTAGAAGAGTTTTTTCTAGGCTTTCTTCTAGGAATTTTCAGGTCTTGATGTAAGTCTCTGATTCATGTGTATTTTTGTATATGGTGAGATATAGGGATCCAGTTTCATTTACATGTACTGGATACATGTAGCTATCCAGTTTTTCCAACACCATTTATTGAATAGGGAGTCTTTTCCCCATTGTATGTTTTTGTATGCTTTGTTGAAGATCAGTTGGTTGTAAGTATTTGGCTTTATTTCTGGTCTTTATGTTCTGTTTCATTGGTCTATATATCTATATTTATACCAGTACTATGCTATTTTGGTTACTATAGACTTGTATTAGGTTGGTGCAAAAATAATTGAGGTTTTTGCTGTTACATTTGCACCAACCTAACAGTATAATTTGAAGTCAATGTAATGTCTCCAGATTCACTCTTTTTGCTTAGGATTGTTTTGGCCATTAGGGATCTTTTTTGGTTTAATATGAGTTTTACGATTGTTTTTCCTTCTATTTCTGTGAAAAATGATTTTGGTATTTTTATAGGAATTGCATTGAATCTATAAATTGCTTTGGGCAATTATAATCATTTTCATGATATTGATTCTTCCAATTCATGAACATGGGATGTATTTCCATTTGTTTGTGTCATTGGTGATTTCTTTCAGCAGTGTTTTGTAATTCTCCTTGTAGAGATCTCTCACCTCCTTGGTTAAGCACATTCCTAGGTATTTTAATTTTTTGTGACTATTGTAAACAGGATTGAGGTGTTGATTTCATTCTCAGCTTGGTCATTTTTGGTGTACAGCAGTGCTGCTGATTTGTGTGCATTGATTTTGTAATCTGAGACGTTACTGAATTATTTGTCAAATCTAGGAATCCTTTGGAGGAATCTTTAGGGTTTTCTAGGTATACAATCATATCATTAGCAAAAAAGATAATTTGACTTGCTATTTTCCAATTTGGATACCCTTTATTTATTTCTTTTGCCTGACTGCCCTGCTTAAGACTTCCAGTGCTATATTTAACAGGAGCGGTAAAAGAGGACATCCTTGACTTGTTCCAATTCTTAGAGGGAATGTTCTCAAACTTTTCTCATTTAGTAGATGTTGGCCATGGGTTTGTCATAGATGGCTTTTATTATTTTGTGTTCCTTCTATGCCTCATTTGTTGAGGGTTTTCATTATACAGAGATGCTGGATTTTATTGAATGCTTTTCCAGTGTATACTGAGATGATCATATGGTTTGGGGTTTTTATTCTGTTTATGTGATGTATCACATTTATTGATTTACATATGTTAAACCATCCCTGTATCCCTAGGATGAAACTCACTTGATCATGGTGAATTATCCTTTTGATAGGCTATTGGATTTCTTTTGCTAGTATTTTGTTGAAGATTTTTCCATCTATGTTCATCAGGGATATTGGTCTGTAATTTTCTTTTTTTATTTTTTTTTCCTGGTTTCAGAGTGATACTGGCTTTATAGAATGAGTTATAGTGGATTCCTTCTTTCTCAAACTTTTGGAATAGTTTCAATACGATTAGTACCAATTCTTATATGAATATCTGGTAGAATTCCACTGATAATCCATCTGGCCCTGGAATTTTATTGTTGTTGTTCAGCAATTTTTTTGTTATAGATCATCAGCAGTGCTATACACCAGATTTTTTATTACAGTCTCACTGCTTGTTATTGATCTGTTCAAGATTTCTATTTCCTCTTGATTCAAGCTAGGAGGGTTTTATGTTTCTAGGAATTTATCCATTTCCTCTAGATTTTATAGTTTATGTGCACAGAAGTGTTCACAGTAGTCTCAAATTATCTTTTCTATTTCTGTGGTTTGGTTGTAATGTCTCCATTTTCATTTCTAATTGAGCTTATTTGAATCTTCTCTCTTCTTTTCTTGGTTAATCTGGCTAACAGTCTGTTGATTTGGTTTATCTTTTCAAAGAACCAACATTTTGTTTCATTTGTCTTTTGTATAGTTTTTTGTTTGTTTTAATTTCATTTAGTTCTAATCTGATGTTTGTTATTTCTTTCTTCTGCTACCTTTGGGCTTGGTTTGTTCTTATTTCTCTAGCTCCTTGAGTCATAATGTTAAGTTGTCAATTTGCAATATTTCAGACTTTTTGATATAGGCATTTAGTACTATAAACTTTCCTCTTAGCTCTGCTTTTGCTGTATCTGAGATTTTGATAATGTGTGTCATTATTACTCATTTTGAATAATTTTTCAATTTCCATCTTAATTTCATTGATAACCAAAAAATAGTTCACGAACAGATTGTTGAATTTCCATGTATTAATATAGTTTTGAGGGTCCTTTTGGAGTTGATTTCTAGTTTTATTCCACTATGGTCTAAGAAGACATTTAATATTATTTCGATTTTTTAAAATTCATTGAGACTTGTTTTGTGACTTATCACATGGTCCACTCTGAAGAATGTTCCATGTGCTGATGAAAAAAATATATATTCTGCAGTTCCTGGATAGGATGTTCTATAAATAGCTATTAGGTCCATTTGCTCTAGAGTATAGTTTAAGTCAAGTGTTTCTTTGTTGACTTTCTGCCTCAGTGATCTGTCAAGTACTTTCAGTGGAGTGCTGAAGTCCCCCACTATTATTGTGTTGCTGTTTATCTTTTTAACTAGGTCTAGTAGTAATTGTTTTATGAATCTGAGTAGTAATTGTTTTATGAATCTGAGAGCTCCAGAGTTAGGGGAAATTAGTTAGGATTATAATATCTTCTTGTTGGATTAATTTGTTTATTATTATATAGTCACCATCTTTGCCTTTTTTAAACTGTTGTTGCTTTAAAGTCTGTTTTATCTGATATAAGAATAGCTACATCTGCTCACTTTTGGAAACTGCCAACAAAGGAATATTCCCAAACAGCCAAAGCAAATTAGCCATCATTTGCCCAGATACACACACACACACACACACACACACACACACCCCTAAGAACCTAACAAAATTTTCAGCTTTTCACTGGCCTAATTTATACTTAATCTCTTTTCAACCTTTCCATCTAACAGTCTTCTCTCCTAGAGTGAAAAATTTAGATGAATGCAAATGTCATCAGTAAACAGTAGAGAGATGTGATCTGAATTTTTCCTTAATTCCTGAGATTGATTTCAATTGAGGTATCTACCCTTTTCCTTGTTTTGTAATCAAAAATCAAGTCTTCTAGTTGCGACAATAAAATACACAGGTGTTAAACTGACCCATGTGGGATTTCAACACTTTACGGTTTTTCTTTACCTATGTTTTGATTAATTCACAGCTAAGATTAAAATCCCATAATGTGCTACACATGACTTCACTCCTTCTGCTTCCATCAGCAGCCCCACAACCTTCAAGCCTTCACTCCCACGCCCAGCTGCTAGATGCAAGGCATATGTCTGAAACGGAAATGTAAACCTCAAACAGCAAAATGCCTCAGAATTAACCCAGTGTCCAGCCTTTTCTCACTTGAGTTAATCTGCATCCATAAACAATTAAGCCAACAAGGTATATTTCTTTGTTTTCATGAACATTCTGCCTATTGCAAGGAAGTGCTGCATCATAGTTAACCACTTCCCAGAAAGTAAATTTTTCCCCCAATTTCTTTGTGACTTTCACAGCCGGTTAAAAGAACCCTAAGTAGTTGATAATCCATTCATCGAAATTCAATGAATTGTCACTGTAAGTGATATAAATGGCAAGTTTGCAATATACTAGGACAGGTGTCATGCAGTCTCCACATTTAACCAAAATACAGTTGCTCCGCGCTAGTCAGAGGCATGGCTGACTCACTGGGTAGAGGATGCAGATGACTCACTTGTGAAATCCAAAATACCACCAATGCAAATGACTCTGTCTAGTGATGTTTTTCCAATCCTCCAACTCAGTTATAACAACTCAGAGTACTGCTGATTTCCTATGTGGCTCTTTCTTCCTGCCTGAAAACAATAAAAATACCCAACTCACTTCTAGACAGAATGACCTGGGTCTTTCTTTATGTTACTCCAAAACCTTTTCCCTTTCCAAGGGAAAGAACTATAAAAAAGGCAGTGCTACTCTAGTTCTTAGGGCTATAAAAGATGTTGTCTCTCATGATCTTTACATAAGTATATGACTACCTAAAGAGTTTAATAAAAAAAAAAAAAAAAAACCCTCAATGGGCAATTTGCCTTCTTACATTTTAAAACAATCAAGACAATATTTCTGAATCCTAAAGATTCTACACAAGCCAGGCAGACTCTCCAGGGTCCTTTATTTTAAAGGGGGACACAGTGTACTGGGGTTCATGTTGACAAGAAGTTCTAGTTAACAGTCTTCTTGCCTACCTTCTGAATAAACCTGTTCTTCTGACTTAACTTTGCCAACATGAACAAAGGCATATGGAACTCGTTTCTTGTAGGGAGCCAGCCCTACATCACTCGTGGGTACCCCAAGTTCGGTGGCGACAAAGGAATTGAGAGAAAAACAGATTAAGAGAAAAAGTGGGACCAGGAGACCATCACTTCATCACTCTGGAGGTGACAGTGAAGGCTCTGAGCTCTGATCATCTACATTATTTATTGATTACAATCACTGTGACCTGCAGGGTAGGTGTGGAGTGACGGGGGACTGAATCTGTGAGCTGAAAGTGAAACAGTGAGCCAGAACTCGTGTATCATCCTAAGGACTGATAACAGTGGTGGTTTGGGAGTTTCATAAAACAAGAACGTGTGATTGTCTTTAGCTTATTATCTATGTGCAGCTGATGGAACACGGGCCTTACAAGGAACTTACAAGTCTGGCTATGTCATAGTGCTACGAAGGGGTTTTATGTCCTTGAGCACAATGTTTATGATAACAGAGCTGAGGTCACCCTGCACAGAACATGAGGCATGGGGAGGCCTTCCTCCTTAGAGGCCTCCTGCGGCCTTCTGCAGTTTGTTGTTCCTTGTTTATATGTTACTCACAACCAATTTATGTAGGCATCTGTAAGTTCTTTCTCCTCTGCTATTTTTCCCAACAGTTCCTGGTGCTCTATTGGCAGGCTACCATGTTTCCTTCCTTAGAGAAAGTCAGGGCAGGGATGGGTGTCCTCAACCTTCAACCTCTAAGAAAAGTGTAAGACTGAGGCAATTCAGTCACAGTAGTGTTATTAATGTCATTAAACCACTGTTGGGAAAATGATGATGCCTTGAATTTAGAGGTCACCTCCCTGTAGGGAATTGCAAAGGAAAAATCCTCACCATCACGTTGTTTTACTCATCCTGACAGTACCTCCTATCAGACAGGCAGACAATCTGCTTTGCTCTATGTGGTCTCTCCGGGAAAGCACATACTTTTAATTTATGATGCTCAGATGCTTCTCCTGGAGGGCCTGTCTTCCTCTTCCCTCCCTGGGATGTACACAGGGCCAGTTTTATGGCCCTATGACCTGTGTAGCTACACAGGGTTCCACACTTAGAAGGGCCCCATGTTTGGTTTCATTCTCTGATGTCACTCCCTTGAAACTCTTAATTTTTGAACAAGAGGCCATGCATTTTTATTTTACACTGGACCCTAAAAACCATGTAACCAACCAGCCCTAGATACAGATTTATTGAGCTGAACATAGAATGTGAATGAGGAAGCATTATAGTAAGCAGACTGTACCTTGTAGTCTCTGCAGGAATTGTGTACCCCAGGGGTGTGGTAGTCATTAGAGCTGTTCACCAAATATTTTGGGTTCTCCTTCCAGACACAGATGAGGTTGAACTAAAACTTGTTTTATTCCATGAAATGAAGAAGAAATGATCATGTCACCTCTGAGCAAAAGTTTAAAAGCCAGCGCTCCATTTGCCACATTCTCTTTCTTCTGCCTTGGCAGTCAAAAGGCAGGACCCCCAGACAACCTGTAATCACAATGTTCTGTGAGCAAGAAATCAACCCTGATAATTTTAAGCCACTGAGATTGTAGGGCTCTACTGTCCCTTAACTTAGCACATCTTGATGGATACACAGGGGCATAGACTCAGATTCCTAGAGCATTCTTTGAGATGCTTAGACACTCATGCAGGGAGCTGTGAAGAATGAGCAAAGTCAATGGCAATGTCAGCCCTGAGAAAGAGGAAGAAGGCTTCTACAAAAAGATATGAGGGGGTTAGAAGAAGCCTGTGACTACTGTGTAACTTACTTGGTCTAATTATTCACCATCAAACCACAGAAAAGATAGCATTAGCAGGGTCCATTTGTAATGGTCTCAACAGCAAATATGTCTGTATCAGAGAAAAAAAACATTGCTCAAATTTGCATGTCCCTACATCCCTGCCATTTTGTTTCTCAAATACTCAGTAAATTGCTTCTTTTTACAGATGAAAAAGGTGGCGCAAGATAAAAATGCCCCTAAAGGCCCGAAGAAACATTATCACTTCTCCTGAGGTTGGCTACTGACGTTCAGCAGACATGCAATATTTTAATAAAATGTTTGCTAAGCTTGGGAGATACAACAGCTTAAAATATAAATTCCAACTATCTTATAATCATCTCTCTCATAAGCAAGAAATCAAGGTCAATACAAATTTACAGTAGCCCCTGAAACAGCTCTGTAAAGAAGGGTCTCATCCTGCCTGCAAGTTGGAACAGCTGCCGTATTCTTTTATTCATGACCAAATGTTTCCAGAATGATTAAACTGGCATTGTAAATGTGCAGTCTATATCAGCTGAGTGACAAGGATTAAGTGAGATTCAGATTAAAATGCTAAGTGAGTTTGTACCAAGATCAAGCCAGATATATAGTTAACACTAAGAAAATACACGCTGAAGAAGAAGTGTAAAACAACCACCTAGAGGAAACCTCAGAATAACGAACTGTACCACAGGATGTCTTGAATGGCAATTAAGTCAGTAGGGGCTGAATTACATTTTTGAAAGCACAATCGCTGGGCAATATTTTGGAAAAAAAAAAAAAGTCAAACAAACAACTTGGCCATCATATATATTCAGAATAGGTTTTGTTCAAAAAGAAAGTTGCAATTATAATGTCCATTTCATTGATACAATAAATGTTGGTAGACAAATTTCAGAACAAAATTTAAGTTGGAAACCAAAAATTTCCTTAAGAACTGCTAGATTTATGATGGAAAAAATTGGAAAATGCTTTCAGTTACATAGAGCTTTTCACTCCACCCCTCAAAAACATACACAATTGAAAGCCAAAATTAATGAAAATTTTTCATTTATGTAAGAATTGTTTAGACAAATAGTTAATTTGTTGAAACATGCAGAATTTTTTAAAGCACCATTAGAAAAGAAAACTGAGCCAGGCACAATAGCTCATGCCTGTAATCCCAGCCCTTTGGGAGGCCAAGGCAGGTGGATAACCTGAGATCAGGTGTTCGAGACTAGCCTGGCCAACATGGTAAAATTCTGTCTCTACTAAAAACACAAAATTTAGCTGGGTATGGTGGTAGGTGCCTGTAATCCCAGCTATTTGGGAGGCTGAGGCAGGAGAACCACTTGAACCTGGGAGGTGGAAGTTGCAGTGAGCCGAGATTGCACCACTATACTCCAGCGTGGGTGACAGAGCAAGATTCCCTCTCAAAAAAAAAAAGAAAAAAGAAAGAAATTTGTAATCACTATATAAACAATGTATTAAAATTTTGTGGTGTAATGAAATAGAAATAAAATTGCATAGACTTTGATGATGACACAGTAATCTGAGACACGGATGAATAAATACAATATTTGAATTGACACCCTCAAACCTCCTTGTCTGTAATCTTCCAATCCTCTATAAAATCAGCTCACATTCCATAGGATGTATCGCCATTTATCTGCACTTCCTTGCTTAAACTTGCATTTTGGGATTTGCAAAGGGAACAGAAAGGGCACTACATTCTTATATCATTAGAATTCCCAGTAGTGGCCTTTTGCCTGGTAAATTTCCCAGTTGCCTTCAAGGAAACACCCCTTCCCAGACCCATTAGACACTCCAAGTTTGTCCTCCTGCAGGGAGGACTTAATCCCATCATTCCTAAAGCTCTGAGTGGGGTCAATGGAATGATGATAACATTTTTATTCTCAGTGCCAAATAAGAATGAGGAAGTACCCAGGCTACAGTGAGTGAGAGGCCCCAGCACAGCACAGCACAGTGATGAAGAACACGGGCTGTGAATCCATCCAGACTACTCGCAATCTCGAATCTGCCTTCATTTCACATCACTAGCTTGTGGATGATAATACGACATAACACATCATGAACCAAATAATCCTCGTGCACCACTTACAAAGTATCTTGCACATAGAAAGTGAGCAATATATGGTTCCCATTATGATTATAGTACATTCCCTCTCTTCTGGGAAAAATTTAGAGACACCCTTAGCCTCTTGACTCTGTTCACCCTCTTAAAAGAGTCACAGATTTCTGCTTGTGTGCTACAGATACTGATTCTACTAAGGAGGTGAACAGATGTGGTGTCCCAAAATTGGACAGAAAGACAAAATATAGACTGTTGAAGGAAGATCAGGAAGAGGCAGCTGCACAGGAGGAGTAAGTAAAAAACAACATTCAAGATCCAACCCCTGATGCGGTGCTAAGTGACCAGTGGGAGCAATTCCTGCTGTAATCCAGTTAACATTTAGCAACTAATTATCACTTCTCAGTGGAGTCCAGACTAGGTAATTGTGAACTGCAACCTCCGAGCTGTGCGGGAAATATATGACGCTACTAAGCCATGGAGTCAATCATTTAGCAGGTACTGCTATCTAGAAGTAAGGAGAAATAGATGTAGAATGTTACTCTGGTTAACCAGCAAAGGGTCATCTTTTTTCTGGATCTGGCCAGCAGTTCAATAGATTTTAGCCTAACAAGATGTGAATGACTTAATCCAAGATTTCCTTCTATGTTCCCTCTTGTACTAGCAGTTATGGACTCTACAAAACACAATGTGAGATTCCAAACCTCAACTTGCCTTCATGTAGGGTGCAAAGCAATACGAGCAATTTATCACTTTTGATTTGTTTCTTCTTTTGTTTTTCAGGAGAGATGACAAATTTCTTCATCTTTCCAGTCTACCAAAATACATTTTCTTAGTATCTAAATGGGGTAACTGCCTGGGATAGAACAATGACTAAAACATAGGTCCCAGCCCTGAGAAGCTCAAAGTCTAATATAAGAGACTCATGGAGAAAGTGGAGATACTCAATAGAATGATACATGTAACA